>JAPFRW010000112.1:0-47460 GCA_030778065.1 Akanthomyces uredinophilus | reverse complement strand
ATTATGCTCAAGTGGGCTAGAAATTTATTGCTGAAAGCTTCAATACGATCGTTTTCCGAAACCACGAACTCGGTGCCCCCCCCCCCCCCCCTCCCTCTACATAGCTGAGCGCTTGTGCCACGCGTCGTGCTGTTTCCATGGCTTACATGCTTGCTTGGGTTTTCTCGTCTGACCGTGGTGCGACCATAACATCATGGAATCAAGAAGTTTTACAAAAGGGATGAAAGCAAACATCCAATAGCACATGATATATATTTTCTAAGAGATGGCCGACTGATTGTACTTGAATCAAGTTGGCGCAGCAGCATCTTGCGTGGACGGGAAAGAAGCGGTGTCGGGCTAGTCTGGAGAAACCCCATGTTATTGTGCAACGCGCCGCCAGTATTGCCACAACAACCCGTGTACGATTTCTCCGAAAATCTCGCTCGCAAGCGGACGAGTTTGACTGGTCATCAATGGTCGATTTTCACCCCGATGGGGAATTAGAGCCTACGAGCCAAAGACGTGCACAACAGCTCCAAAGTGTGGGATCACAGCAGCTTCCCGCGTATTTACCACATGGTACAACCAGACTCGGACAGGGTCGTCCGTTGGGCGCGTGTCAATTGTCGAATTGACGCGGAGGCTGGCTTGTTATGATGACAAGCTCCCCGTCGTCGACCAGGCATTCCAAACTACAGCAGCATCTATTGAACCGGACATTTGGTCAGACTTGGATTTGAGCTCTCTTCCATCAACTTGAAGAGTATTCCAAAAAGTCTTTTCATTTTGCACATTGGGCCATTATCTACTATTGCTCTCCGACATTATGCATGATGCAGAAACTGTCAACGCAGTTGCAAAACTTGAGGAGTTACGAAAGCGAAATAGATTGGCGCAACGACGACGACGCGAGAGTAAGTAAATGCTTCATAATCTACTGATTCAGTCAGCAAATCAATGCTTGCATGTATGAAACTACATTCAGCAACGGAATGACTGACACAATATGGATTTCTGTAGGGCAAAGGAATCGAGCCGCCAGCGTCAGTAACGATCCACTATCGATGATCTCACCTGATGGCCAAGATCAGGAGCTATCAGAAGAAACGTGGAACTTTGCGACGGACGATGTTTTGCTTGATCCCTTCTTAATGGAGCAAGATTGCAATGCCGATCCATGCGATCAGCACGCTACGACGGTCACCAATACTGCAGCTTCTGGCACAAATCAAGTGGCTTCGGCAGAACCAATTTCTCTGCTGGAAATGTCAAACACTAATGGAAAGGGGCTTTCAGAACCACAGATAGTATCTTGCGATGCTAACAGCGACTCGTCGACGCTACAGAGCTCTTTAACCAGCCCTCTACATCAGTTCTTACTGGCCCTCCAAAACGGTAAGCAAACCGGCCACAATGGTGCAGACGCATCACTGCTAAACCTTTCTAGAACTGTCTCAGGACTCGTGCAGTCGATTGCTCACCATGTTTTCACAAACACAACTGTCACAAAGCCAGCAACAAACCGGTTTATCCTACAAATCTCCGCAATCAGTCCATGCGCCCGAATCTGCGCAGCGGGACAGCACCACATCTGCATATCACAGCACTACTAGCGACCCGTCTATGGCATATAGTAGGCGGAGTTTTTCTTGGCCGCGTTCCGAGTCGCGCCCATCCACGGGCAATCAAAGCGCAAGTTCCAGTGCACAGGACATTTCCTTTGAGCGAATCCGCGCATCTGTGGAGGACGCTGGCTTTGAGAGCTTCGAAGCAATGATGGTGGCTTACTTCAGTGCCAATCTCAACGCAACCTCACCGTCCCGACCAGCGCAGGCAGTCGGCCAGTCGCGCCGCCTTCGTGGCTTCCTATCCGCCATTCATCACAGACATACCGAATGGGGCGAACAAGAGCGCGCGTCATATAGGGAAGAAATTGCCCGCGCCGCTGAGGGCATCTACGCTGATGAGCTCTCAAACATGGTAGATGGCGCAACTAAGACCAGCAGCAGTAAGGTGCTGGCCATCGCTGGATCGTCAAAGCCTACGGCAGAGACTAGCCGGGTGTACATTGCACAGCGTATCCAGAGTCTCACGTCTGACCAGGATATCCAGGACTTTATGCGAAAGGACAGAAAATACTTGCAAGACACGGTACGTAAAGTCCGCTGGCAGCGCTAGCAAAAACGACTAACATAGCGCAGCTTGCAGACACATGGTCACTCATTACAAAACTCATTAACAACACGGGACAATCGCCCCAACAAAAGGCTTCAACTGCGTGCATCATCTTGTACCTACTAACATCACCTGCGATTTGATTGCTTTAGTGATCTTCCGATTTGCACCTAAGCCTATCACCAAACCGATTCACTCCACTCTACCAGAATTGCGGTTGGAGCAGCAACAATGAAAGAGGGAGTGCATTAAGAATTTGTTTTATTTGAAGAACTGAAGAACTTTTGTGCCCATTAAGCGTCGCTATAGCGATTGTTGCTGAAACTACACTATCCGGTAGCAAAAGATTCACCCGACTTTCTCAGTTTCTCGGTCTCCTTCTCCGCGTCGCTCGTCTCGTCGTCAGTGTCATCTGCAATGGTAAAAAAACGATGCGCCTGATCGCTTTGTTCCACTTCTCGATGCTCGGCACGACGCCTAGCCATGAGCCTTCCTCTTCTCCAGACATGAATCGTGAGTCCCAAAAACTCAACGATAATGAAGGAAGCCGCCAAGTACGTTGTGATACGAGGATATCCGCTCATGGTCATGCCGAGCAGCAAATTGGTTGACGCCGCCACCATTAGCGTGCGGCCAGTCCAGATGTGGCTATGCGAAATCCATGTGCGTCGGCGGATTTTCACAAAATCGATGTGATGCTTGTACCCCAAGCAAGATTGAACAAAGAGCAGGCCGATGATGGTCAAACCCAGAATCTGGTGAGCTGTGTCGATTGTGTTTTGGATCATCAGGCCGACACCCATTCCGGCGAGAGTGGCACTTGCAGCGGCCAATTGGATGATCCAGTGATATTTGAACGACTTGGGACTTCCAGATCTCATGGCAACGACGCCAGCAGGGATGAAAAGTAAAAATGCAGCAGCCATTAAAGCGCCATGAATATGGAGCGCGCGATTGTTGAGCGCCCATTTCTTGATATTGTTGACAATGCCACCAGCGACGATGCCAGGCTCTTCTGAAGCTGCAAATGCTGCAACTCCAGGGCGAATATAAGGTACGGAAGGCAGCTGCGGGGCTTTGCTAGTAGCATGGTCCATGTTGACGTAAAAGCGACCCCAGCCACCGTTGCCGGCGTGGTGTTTGTGCATCTTTAGATGGGCGTCGTATGTGAAAACATCAAACTCTTGAGCGTCGTTCCACGCCCAGATGAGTGGTTGAGAAGTCGACGCCGCTGAGATGCTAGCTCCAGGCCATTTGGTGCAAGAATAGCAAACTAGAGACACAATGGCCGTGACAGTACCAGCAGGGGAGTTATCCAATGTCCAGCCAGATCTCAAAACACGAAGATCGCCACCAGCCAGATCGGGCGGCGTGATGAGCGTGGGCTGGGAATGGCCCTCCGAAGCCCGCACGCTGACAATGGGACGCTGGCCGGACGCTGGATCTCCATAAACAATAACCATGAGAGAACCCTTCATTTCTTCCCCGAATCCAATCGCCGTCCAGCCTTTGGCTGAATTGATTGGACGAACATGAGAGAATGTGACGTAGACATTATGCTCATTGGTGGATTCATTGAGGTGTGATGTGAAACTACTGCAAAAGTCTACCTGTTTGGACTGGTGGCCAAATTTGCAGAACTGCGCCGGCTCTGCGACACAGAAATGTAGCAAATAGAAAAAGAATAAACTGAAGGACTGAAGTCCGTCACAAAGAAATTTTCTCTGCATTTTGGAAAGAAAATACGTGTAGTGTCAAAGAACAATTGTAGAAAGTTACCGTGATCCGCTATGAACGGAAAAATAGTACTGACGATTGGGTTACCAGTGCGCTTCTGCACTTACTGAGAAGCAACTTGGCTTAGTTTTGGAGGTTTGCAGTATCAGAGCTGAGCTGAATGTCGTGTTCTATGGTGGCTTACCGTGTGCAGCGCAGCTGGAGCTGTCGTTTGAGGACTTTTGTGCGACTGCTGTCCTGTTGGAGTACACTAGATATCGGAAATTGTCATTTTACGGTGCTTGGCCGCGCCCTAGGCAACAGGAGAGTTCAAAGTCTTGGTGACGTTCTACAGCGCATGACGGTGCTTCTGGACCGCCGAGGCTCCCCAAGAACGAGGCGTCACAGCAACGTGACATGATCATGCATGTTCCTACCAGGTACCAATACAGCCTAACAGCAATCACTGCTTGGCATCGGAAGCAAATATGCTGTTATTCGGCGGAGATGATCTGGCTATACGCGGAACGCTGGTTACTGACGAACGAGTGTTGGAGTAGCTGGCCTAGCTTGTGCCGCTCGCGAGCCTCTACTCTCCGCCTACGTTACCCGTACTGCGGCACCGTCTGGGGAAACAAAAAAAAACCCCGTGCGAAATCTTTTCCGAGAATAGATGCTATAATGATGTTGAAACATTACATAATTTTCGCGGTGCTACTAGCCGTCGGTCTTGCGTCGCCTACACAAATAGCTCGTCTCAGGGAACAATCCGCAACACCTCTAACCTGGAGAAGGCTCGGGCCCGCGAGCGATGCCACCATAGTCCATTTACAAATTGGAATCAAGCATGAAAAAAATGCGATTAGCCAGCTAGAGCTGCGACTTTTTGAAGGCAAGCTGCTCCATGAACATGAAATATTTGAGAACCCCTAGCCAAGCTAACAAGTCGTATTTCTTTGTAGTCTCAGACCCGAGAAGCACAAAATATGGGCAACATCTTACTCGAAGAGAATTGGCAAACTTAATCAAAGCCCCAGACGAAGCAGCAGATTCGATTGAAGCCTGGATCATCTCCAGCAACGTCACAAACTTTACAAAATCTGCCGGCAACGATTGGATCAGAGCTTCGCTGCCAATTCGGCAGGTGGAAGATTTGCTCCAGTGCCGTTACTTTGAGTTTGAAAACATACAAGATGGTACTATCCTTGTCAGAACCACAGAGTGGTCATTTCCGGAGCACATTGCGCCCTACGTCGATGTCATCGAGCCTACTGGCTCATTCTTCCGCCCCAAAACTACGAGCCGCTATGGAGGACCACCTCCTCCCGATTGGGAGCAGCAAGGTCAGCGTCCAACCCACGCAGAGCTAGCAGAAGAAGATATACTAGACAGGGGTCATCTAGACATTCCGACAATTGATGAGTTTCCTACCAGGCCCACGGTAAAAGATGCCTGCAATCGACTCGCTGTCTCCCCTTTGTGTATGAGAGTCCTGTATGGCACCCTCTCATATCAACCCCAGTCTATTGATGCCAACAGCATGGGCGTCGTCAATTTTCTAGGCAACAACAATAACCGGTCCGACATTCGGCGCTTCCTCGATATTTATCGACCAGACGCAGCGGCTGCTGGGGCTGCCGAGAGTTTTGAAACAGTGCTGCTGGCCGGGGCTGAAGACCAGCAGACTCCCAACACCAAAGAGCAATTCGAGAGTCACATGGGCTTGGAGGGTGCTCTGGATGTAGAAACCATCCTTGGAACTGGCTACCCCACGCCGCTGAAGACGTGGAATGTTGGCGGCCAGCCCCCGTTCCAAGCTAGTGTCAACAAAGTTCACAATGCGAATGAGCCGTACATGGAATGGCTCAATTATCTTCTGGAACAGGACGACCTTCCGTCTGTTATATCAGTATCGTACGCGGATGAAGAACAGACTGTTCCCGAGGCGTACGCCAAGCGCGTCTGTGCTGCTTTCGCGCAGCTGGGAGCGCGGGGGGTCAGTGTCATAGTGGCATCTGGAGACGAAGGCGTGGGTAGCGACGGCACATGCATCACAAACGATGGCGAAAGTAGTCCTCGGTTCATGCCTGCATTTCCGGCATCTTGCCCCTTTGTCACGGCTGTTGGTGCAACACGCCATTTTGATCCGGTTTTTGCTGCGTTTGATGGGCGATCAAATTTTGTTACCGGTACGTTGAAATGCTCACACTCGATCGCATTCAATCGTCATCATGCCAACCAAGGACTATTTTGCAGGCGGCGGCTTCAGTGACTATTTCAGTCGGCCATCGTACCAAGATGAAGTCGTGGGTAAGTACCTAGACGGTATCGGGAAGCTTCACGATGGCCTTTACAATGCCCGCGGACGAGCCATTCCAGATGTGTCTGCTCACGGATACCACTTTGCCATCATCTACAACGGCACAGCACATCTCATGGATGGCACCAGTGGCTCGGCGCCGACATTCGCCGCAATTGTTGCCCTGCTCAATGACGCACTAATAGCAGAAAAGAAACCGCCTCTGGGGTTCCTGAACCCATGGCTCTACTCTGCGAAGTCGGGGCTGCGCGATGTCACTCATGGTTCGGCAACTGGCTGCGGTACCACGGGCTTTCCGGCGGTCGTTGGCTGGGACGCTGCAACTGGATTAGGAACACCAGTAAGTTCGAGTTTTCGTGCGAAGGAGATACTTTGGATCTCGGCACTGACATCATGAAGTGGTTCCCGGAATTGAAAGATTTAGCTCTAGCTAGAGAGTTTCGCTGGGACCATCCCTGGTACATTTTGTAGTAGTCAATGAGGGCTTTCGGGGGAGCCAAACAAGAGGCTTGAATTTTTTTCTTTTTAAAAACGCGTTTCAATTTTTCTGTTTCATGAGTTTACCAGGCGATACAGCTTGCTTCATTTTAGGACGGTACTGTTGTGCCGTTGTTTTCAGCGCACTGTTGTCACCCACAGCGATCTTCGACAGTCGCTGTGGTTGACTTCAGAGCCTACGAACCATATTCGCCCGTATGCCAAATCTCCTAGATCAGTATACTATATATGGTCGAAGAAAAGGCGCTCAAATTGAAGAATAAAATGGCAATAACTAATGGTGGTGATCTCCGTCTTTGTACGCGTACCCTAACAAGATCAATATTGGAATTGCTACACGAATTGACTGGTCGCATACCTTTGGTGGGATGGACTAGCCAGCCCGGCTTCATCATGTCGACGGTTCGCTTCTTGGTCCAATCATCCAATTTCTTCCAGTTGGCACACTGGTGTGTGGTGGAGTTGGCAATGGGCACCAGGCGATCGTCAGACCACTGATACGTGATTATGCCAACGTCGGCGAGGCACATGATGGACTGGCGAAGGAAGTCGAAGCAGTGCTCTGTCTAGAGGTTAGCGATTGAAGTTTAGTCGTGGGGTTAGGCGTACCTTTGTGCAGGCGATCGGCTTCAGC
This sequence comes from Akanthomyces uredinophilus, assembly GCA_030778065.1. NCBI lineage: Eukaryota > Fungi > Ascomycota > Sordariomycetes > Hypocreales > Cordycipitaceae > Akanthomyces > Akanthomyces uredinophilus. Next base: position 40,135 of record JAPFRW010000112.1, on the reverse strand, counting down.
TTGTGCCGCCGTCTGATTTTTGCGGTAGACCTCCGGGTAAGTATACTGCCAGAGTCGTTTCTGATAAAAAAAAAGGAAAAATATTAGTCGCAGCATCGCGTGATGCAAATGTAGACTTACTATACAATGAAGCTGATGATACACGTTCAGCGTTCCAAGATATCCTCGACCTTCGGGATCGGCCAGCGCAATGTCTTCACGCCCAAGGCGAGCGATGATTTCAGGCTCAACGATGATGTTTTCAGCTGTCCATGGTGAGCTTTTGAACCACGGCAGCTTGCAAATTATTTCTCGCGAGCAAGGTTTGTCAGAACCTACCATTAATAAGGTCATGCCAGTTCTGATTAATTTCGTCCCGGGGATAACCAGAAAATGGGCCATGAGAAAAGCTGTTCTCAACAAAAGTCGTTTCAGACCACTCCAGCGCTTCGAAAGCCGGCGCTATCGTCAGCTGTTAGTTGATGCGATCTTCATGCATAGGTAGGTTTCGCTGGTGACACTTACACTGGATTAGCTGCAGTCCGTGAGTGCGCAGTGTCGCCAATTCGCCTTGTATACGCAAGATTGTGCCTGCATAAATGGCCAAAATAATGAAATGAATGATGAGAAATCCAATCCACCATTGATTTTGCGATGCTCTTCTAGATCTCATGTTCCGGATCTCTTCTTCGTTGAGGAATGAGTCGCTACTGTCCGATCCATCAACGGTTTTGCGGGGAGCTAGAGCGGCCTTTTCCATCGCGGCTCTGTCAACTAGGAACGGAAGCTTTTTTTTGGAGAAAAACATGACTCCTAGAAACCAGAAAAGACGCACTGAATTTGGGTCGAAATCAGAGACTTCTCGCGCTAGAGGTCCTTCAGACTATGCGTGCCAATTTTCATGCGATTCACCAAGTTGAACAAAGAAGCAGTAAAGCTCAAAGCCCTGGTGAATAGAGCTGTGACGGCGCGTGTTAGTGTGCCGCACTTGGTGACCGGCAGCGCCAGGGGCTGACGGTGCTGTGACAGGCCGCTTAGCTGGCTGCCACACCTGACTGTTTGTCATGTCACTCCTTCAAGCTAACCTTCAGTTAGCTTGTGCGAGCTTTTTACAGTGAGTGGCTGGCCAATAGCTCCCTGTAGGAGAGCGATAGCTCTGAAACCCGCTGGCGACTCAAGCTAGGACCGTGAGCAAGTAGGCGAGGGCTGAGCACGAATCTGTAATGATTTCTCGACTTGCAGCAATAAGAATTGGAGCAGTCTTTTCAGATCTCATAGTCCAAAGGAGAACAAACAGTAATGTCAATATATTGGTCTCTACTCATTTGGCTCACCAGTGGAGTTTTCCAAGGAAGTAGCGACGCGTCTTTACAACCGTTGCATACTCTGAAAGTGCGCCGCCATTCGGCGCCAGGCGACTGGACTCGACTTGCGCCGGCAGACCCGGACCATGTATTCCAGCTACACATTGGAGTCAAGCAAGGCAATTTTCCCGGTCTTGAAAAACGACTGCTCGAGATATCTGACCCTTTCCATCACGACTATGGCGCGCATCTTTCTGCGGAGCAAGTGAATGCCTTCATTGCCCCTTCAAATGAGAGAATAGCAAAGCTGCACTCTTGGCTGGGAGCCCATGGTATTGATCAAAAGCAGCTGCAACACAGTCCGGCAGGGGACTGGATCAGCATACCGAACATCACAGTTTCAGTGGTAGAATCACTTCTTAAGACCAAATATTATGTCTATCGTCGCGAGGGCCAAGACGTCGTCCGGTCAGAAAAATGGTCTCTGCCGTCCGACCTCCACGGCATCATCGATCTGATTGACCCTACCGATTCTTTCTTCGGCATCCGTACTAGAAGGAAATTCGAACAATATTCTCGCAAAAGTCCTGCGGGGACTTCGGATGAATCTGCAACGGACATCCTTGACGGTCTCGCGGCTCTCAACGGAATTGATGTGGCCAACCCTCCTTTGGATCTGACTCCTGCGCAGGCCTGCAACATCACCGCCGTCACACCCTTGTGCCTGCGCGTTCTGTACGGAACCATTAACTACACAGCTCAAGCCACTCACAGAAATAAGATGGCGTTGTGCAATTTCTCAGGCGAATTCAACAACCGAACCGACGCTAAACGCTTCCTCGAGATCTATCGCCCCGACGCCGCCGCTGCCGCCGATGAATTCGGCAGCGTTGAGGTTGCCGGGGGCATCAATCGCCAGTCTCCGTCCACTCAAGAGAATTTGGACAAGGGCGCAGGCAAAGAAGGCGGTTTGGACGCACAGATCCTCCTGGGCATGGGTCATCCAACACCCATGGTGACTTACACAACGGGCGGCCCGTTGCCACCTTTTGCGCCCGATCCCTCCGCCCCCGAAAACGACAATGAGCCGTTTCTGCTCTTCATCAACTGGCTACTGGCCCAGAAGGACCTACCCACGGTGCTGAGCATATCCTACGCTGACACTGAGTACACTGTCCCGCCGTCCTACGCCCGGCGCGTCTGCCAGGGCTTCGCGCAGCTCGGCGCGCGGGGCGTCAGCGTGATTTTCGGCTCCGGCGACTGGGGCGTTGGGAATCCCACGCAGTGTCACGACAAGGCGGGCCGCCATCGTTTTGCGGCACGCTTCCCTGATAGCTGTCCGTACGTGACCTCGGTGGCGGCGACGCGTGGTATCGATCCCCAAATGGTGGCCTACAACGAGAACAATCACTTTGTGAGTGGCGGTGGCTTCAGCGAGTACTTTGCCCGGCCCAAGTATCAAGATAAAGTCGTATCTCCGTACTTGGACAAGTTGGGAGACCGGTACAAAGGGCTCTACAATGCGCAAGGAAGGGCATATCCTGATGTGGCAGCAATGGGATATCGCATCGTCACAGTCTGGAACGGAAATTCCAAGATAGTGGACGGTACCAGCGCATCGGCGCCGATTTTTGCGGGCGTTGTCGCTTTGCTCAACGACGCGCGTCTTGCGCAAGGAAAGTCGCCGCTTGGCTTCCTCAATCCTTGGATATACTCGGTGGGCTCGGAAGGTGGTTTTACGGATATAGTGAATGGGAGTACTGTTGGATGCAATACGACAGGATTTCCGGCACTTCGAGGCTGGGATGTGGCAAGTGGATTTGGCACACCAGTAAGTGGACCATCATGAATTTCCAGCCTCGGACCGTCAGGCAGCTACTGAATATTTTCTCTAGTGGTTTCCAAAGCTGAAAGAATTGGCGACGCGCGGTGAGGCTTCTACCGCACTTCATTCTTCCAAACCATGGTATATTCCATCATGGCTCTAGGCTGCATCTCCATTCAAAAACACCAAGCTGCGGTTCGTTTTCCAAGCGCTCAAGCAAATGCCAATAAGGTGCAAAAGCTCTCAGTAGGAACATCTTCCCCTAAACTTCATGTCTTACAACTACATTACACTCTCCTAGTTTAATGTGCGATCTCGGCTTCAACGTATGAAAATTGTAGTGTGTTCCCAAAACGGATAACAGAGTCGGCAAAACTGGCACCTGATTGGCCGTCTGTCTGCGACTTATGCACGGTCATGGTGACAGTCACTGACTTTTAAAAGCACCCTTCTCTCGTTTCTGAAAGCACGCCATAGCCTGAAGAGGCTGTAGCTTTCCAGAAGTCACTAATTGCGTCTTGTAGATTGAGATGTCCTGCGTCCAGTAGTGGTGCACGCTATGCGGCCATCTGTCTAGTTTAGCAGAGTTGGTCTTCGCACCCAAGCCGCATCGTCCCAGTCGTTTTACAGTCATGAACCAAATGGCAGCCACTTTTCAACATGCCAAGCAGTATAGCTGGTCAAAGATTAAACGTGCCAAACGGCCAGAGTTTCAGCCCACCTCTACTCATGATGAAGATGAGCGTGGTTCGAGCGAGAGTTTGCTAGAAAGAGGTCCTGCAGGCTCGTCGCGCCCAAATTCAAGAACACTGTGGAGGGATCCAACATTTCTCGTTTTTCAAGTGGTTCTATTCAGTTTCTATCTGCTGGTTCTGGGCTTAGTTGCGGCTAGCAAGGCTCCTTCTTGCTCCGGAGCGCACGGAAGGCCATATTGTATGTACCCATTCACTCTGCACAAAGCCGAACAATAATGGCTTACTGAACACACTACTTGACAGCACCCGCGGCAAATTTAATCGAATGGAGAGACACCAAATTTACACTCGAGGATCATATTCAAGACTTGAGCATCTACTCGGGCGCCCCATCGCCGGAGCTCGATAAAGCCTGGCACGATCTTCTAAACAGTACGTGCAGCACCGGCAAGCCGAGACTGCGAAGCGAGAGCTGTATCTCGTGGCATGGTAGCTAACACTCTTGCGCAGGTCAGAATATCCGAGTGGGACCGGAATTTTACGAGCATTATGGCCGCGAAAAGATTGGCGTTTCTGTCCCCGGAAGCGCCGACTACATTGGCACTTTGAACGTCTTTCACGAGCTGCACTGCATAAAGCGACTACATCAATTCATGTATACAGACTATTATTTCCCCGATTTCACCGAGCATCAGCTGGAGATGAACAGACTGCACAATGGTGAGTTGGTTTCGCTCCTGCTATCTGCAAAACGGCTGCTGACCTGCTGTCGCGAAGAGCACTGCCTCGACTTTCTACGACAGTCTGCCATGTGCCACGGCGACATTGGCCTGATTACGTACGTTTGGAGACAAGATAGTCTGCAGCCCGTCGTCAATGCAACATCGCATCAGTGTGTCAACTGGGAGAAGCTCTATGGGTGGAGCCAAGACCGCGCCGTCGACATGCTCAAGCCAGGGTGGTTAGTCCATCCAACAAAGGGTAAGTTGAGTCAGAATCAACCATAAGCCTTGTTTCTTTACACTACTAAAAACCTTTTTGTATTGGCAGGGGTGGTATATCCAGACGGTGAAGGGGATCGAATTGGCGCCATTGACAAGGAGTTGCACCACAACTCGGTGCAAGTTGCTTAGAGAGGTGTGTCAATAGTACGACAGCCCAAGTCGGTATACTTTCGACGTGCCTCTCTACAGTAAGATTGTTCGCTTTGCCGCATTTTCTTTTCTACAAGAAGATGTAAAGGAAAATGAATGACTGGATTTGACGAGCTAAATGTAGTGTAACAGACGTGGTGACTGTGGAGGCTGTCATGCCGTTACAACCAGTGCTGTAGCATGACACAGACTACTGCAGAGCGCCAGGTCAAGCTACAGCGCTGACTTTTGTCAAGCCACCGATCCTCTTGTAGCTATTCGCTGATTTTCCCTGTAAGGCTGCTTTTTGCTGCTTCTCATTAGTTGGCGTGCTAGTATCTGCCGATTCAGCAAAAGGCAAAATGTCTATCCACAGAGAGACGGCCAGCACCGATAGCGACGAATCTAGAGTCGAAGCAGCACCGATAGCGACGAATCTAGAGTCGAAGCAGCACTGGCCGCAACGCTAGACGCGCCAGCCTTGTCAGATTCATTTGTGCCTTTCGCCGATGTTCCAGACTGCACGGAGCAAATCATTACTCTTCGAGCGATTGTGGTGGGAATCCTGTGCGGTGTCCTCGTCAACGCGTCCAACATCTACATTGGCCTTCAGGCCGGCTGGACTTCCTCGGCCAATGTTCTAGGCGTAAGGCTGATTGAATCCTTTTCCACACAGACCTCTTTTGTCGGCTGTGTCAACTGACTTTATTGACAGGCTATAGTCAGCTTCACCGTCTTGAAGCGTGCTTCTTCGAATTTCGGCCCGCATGAGAACAACATTGCGCAAACCATGGCGACTGCCTCTGGTGGCATGTCCAACATCTTCATCTCGGGCATCCCTGCGCTGTACCAGCTGGATCTGATGACCACTCCCGCCAAAGACTTTCTTCGCTTGGTGATCCTCACCACTATTGCTGGGTATTTTGGCCTGCTCTCCATCGTTCCATGTAAGTGTGCCCATTGCCACGTTTCTTCTGTTTCCGTTCTGTAAGCGTGGTCCCTGACGTCAGGTTAGTGCGCAAATTCTTTATTCGCAAGGCGGCGCGAGATTTGAACCTCGTTTTTCCTTCGTCCTATACAACAGCCGCCACAATTCTCAGTATGCATTCGGCGGCTGGGGGCGAGCAACTCGCCCGAGATAAGATGAAGTGGACGGTGGTAGCCTTTGTGGCAGCGATGGCGCTACGTGTAGCTTCCATATTCCTACTCAATATTCTTTGGGTGAGTATGACATGTATAATACCCGCTCTCCTAGAGTGCTCTCTGACATGTTCTCACTAGGAATGGCATGTATTTACCTGGGTCGCCCAAGCACGCATTTCAACCAGCATCACCAAGTTCGCCATTGCGGCCGAAAGTTGGGGCTGGGTGCTGGAATGGTCACCTGCAATGATAGGTTCTGGATTTCTTGTTGAGTTCGGCGTTTCCTGCTCATTCTTCGCAGGTGCCGTTTTTGCCTGGTAGGCAAAGTACCTTGCTGCTGTTGGTGATGACAAGAATGCTAACCTTGCCTGCTGCAGGGGCTTGCTAGGACCGTATCTTGTGTTTACTGGATTAGCATTCGGCGAACCATCGAACAGTACAGAAGCATCACTGCCGGGCTTGGTATCATACACAGCCATGTCGAGTACGTTTTCTACAGCAGAGTACCCAAGCCCCCGGTATTGGCTGTTGTGGCCAGGCGTGGCATGTACGCTCGCCGTCGCTTTCTTAGGTATGGTGGCCTTGAATTGTTCACTTCGCGCAACGGCCCGAGTTGTTGATAGCAATCGCAGAACTTTTGTGCCAATCCAAAATGATCTGGGCACTTCTCACTACTGCAGTGAAGGGGCCGCTGCGGTCGATCCTCCGCAGATCTAGCGACCACTCGTTCCAGTATGCGGCTGTCGCCCAAGACCCTAATCAGATGAACGGAAAGGCACAGGCAGACAATGACATTGAGCTGTGGATGTGGGCTCCAGGCCTCGTGATAGTCACTTTTGCGGCACTTGTAATTTTGCATTCTCAATTCAGCATGCCACTCCTCGAGGCTGTAGTGACCTTGGTCCTCTCATTCTCCATGTCGTTGATTGCAATACAAGCTACGGGCGCGACTGGTAAGTTCCAACAAGCAATTCATGCGACAATCATGGCCAGTCACTGCTAATCTTCCCAACGCAGACACAACTCCGGTCAATGCGCTTTCGAAGGTCTCTCAAATCGCCCTTGGCTCCATCACGCGGGCTTCTGAAGCGTCTGTGGAGGCGGCCCAACGGCTCAACCTGGTTGGCGCCAGCATTACCAACATTGGTGCATGTCAAAGCTGTGGTATGTTCTTCCTCGAAATCACTCCTTGGCGACCAAGCAAGCTAACGACTTGAAAGATCTCATGGGTGACTTTCGCGTCGGCTTCTTACTGGGCACGCCAGCACACCTCCAGTACGCCTCTCAGCTCATAGGCACGCTCGTCGCAGCACTTGTGGCGCCCGCCATCTTTCTTCTTTTTACCACGGCATACCCGTGCATCATTTCGGGAGAAGCAAGTACATGCGATTTTCCAGCGCCGACTGTCGCAGCCTGGCGAGTAGTGGCCGTCGTTTCCAGCACCCCGAGTCCCTCAATCCCTTCTTCGAGTATCCAATTTTCCATCCTGCTCGCGATACTCTCCGGTATCTTGGTCATCACAAAGCACATTCTCTGCCGCTCGAAATATTCGTGGGTCAAGGCCTATTGGCCCAACATGATGATATTTGGGCTGGCCTTTACCCTTCCCAACGCGCAGACGCCAACGACCATGATGATTGGTGCCTTGATTGCGGCGGCATGGCGAACGAGGAATGTGCAAAGGTTTGAAATATATGCGTTTGGAGTAGCCGCTGGGTTGGTCGCTGGCGAGGGCATCGGTGGCACGATTAATTGCGTTTTATCCATGTCAGGACTCATATAAAAAAAAATTGCTTGCTGCTGTTTTTTAATGATGTTGAACTTGTGTATTTTCTCGAGTCTTGTGTGCAATGAGAGGCTATAACCGGCGAATCCGTGCTCCATGAAACTGAAACTTGATCCCTCCGTCAGCTCTACCCTGGACGCCACTTGCAGGCACTACTCGCCGTTGAATGATTTGTTGTACATTACGAGCTGTGAGCTGGCGATTGCAGCTCACAACTGCATTTAGTCTCCTCTTCGCAAATCTCCAGCGGCAAGTCCGCATTCAAAAAGCCCTCCAGAGTGCAGGTAAAATTGTACGGTGAGCTGCGGCACGTATTTGCCAAGTCATTGTCGTTGCAGATAAAGACATAGGCCGAACCCGCGGAACGTATGTCTTCGGGACGCACAAGGAGTCTTGCTATGCACTCGGGGTACCGGAAGACTGCGAGAATCATTGCTAACAAGATGTGAGCATTTGCCCGTGATGGAGATGATGCTAGTGATCTGACCAGTAACAATCCGCATGTTGAACAGTCAACGAGAGCATCACGAATTGTAGGTAGCGAAAGACGGAAAAATGAGCTGTACTGATGAGAGTAGATAAGGGACAGCATATGCAAGTTTAATGACGAGATTTGTCTCTTTCAACCTGGCAAGAATTGTTCGGCCCTTGACAGCGGGTTGAGCTGGGGTGGGAAGCCGCGACAGGCGCACGCTACGGTAAGCACCCGCCCAGGCAATGCAGCAATAACGCGAAACAGAACCCGTGTGCAACCTTTTCTTTGAATATTATTCACGCTGTCGATTGATTTCCTAATGTTGTGACTCGCGGCTTCTCTGCCACAGAGCTCCGTCCAAGCTTGTTCATCGCCAGTAGTTTAGACGCTAAGAGAAGAGACAGTCGACATTGAAAGCAACACCAAACAACATGGCGACTACGAATTCACGCTTAGAAATCCACTTGGCAGCGTGTCTCGAGGCAACTTCCAAATCAACCGTGCATGACGCGCCTGGCCCGATTGACTCATCCGCCTTTTGATCAACATTCTCAACGACTAATATATTCACCCTCTACTCCTCTAGTTCCCCAGCATAGACAGTCTGCTCGTCATCTGCCATATGCCTCTGGACATCTCTCAATCATGCCGCCACGCATCACCATGTACACGCCAGCCAACCCTCGAGGCACCACCACCACGACGCTCACAAGAGCACCCTCCCCGGCCTTGACGGCCGAGGAGGCCGCCGTTCTCACGCCCTTCCAGCGACGCGTTTTTCACCTCTTGCAGCAGATCCCCGCCGGGCGCGTCACCACCTACGGCAGCCTCGCCCGCGCGCTGCGCACCTCGCCACGCGCCGTCGGCAACGCCCTGCGCAACAACGTCTTTGCGCCGCGCGTCCCCTGCCACCGCTGCGTCGCCAGCACCGGCTACGTCAACGGCTACGACGGCGAGGTGATTGAGCGCGCGTCGTTTGCGCGCGACGGCGCCGCCCGCGTGACTGGCAAGGCCTCGCAGAGCAGAGCCGGCAGGGTCAAGGCGGGCATCAACAGCAAGGAGCAGGGCAGGACGGAGCCGCCGTCGGGGACGAATATACAAAAGAAGCTCGACTTACTGAGGACAGAGGGCGTTTTGTTTGACGCCAAGGGCATGCTGCAGAACAAGTACAAGGTTCTGTTTGATGGTCCGTGGGATGTGCTTGACGTGTAACAAGTCGGTGTGCTCGGGAGATTGTGTGCTCGAACATTAGATTGTGCATCATCATTGACGAAGAAACGGCTTGCTTTGCTTGTAATGGAGGCTGGCTGAAAGAAGACAGATTATTGATTGACGATTGTATCGTGTATATAACTTTGCTTGCTGATCAAAATGTGCGTTTGTGTTCCCGACACCAGGCATGTTTCGCCATTAGCGCAGTACTGTAGAATAAAAAGAGTAAAAGAACCAACTCAGGAAAGAATGTAAGCTGACAGAAAGCCCATCAAAAAACAATATACCCCCTTGGGTAAGCCGCCCTGCCCTCTAATGACAAAAGATGCCCATGCCCGTGTGCAAGCGCTTTATATTGTGCCACTCAACGCCAAATCCGCCTTCTACCATGTAACAACGAGCGTCGTCCAACTTTCCTTATTCAAACCTTTCGTCAACGACCAGTTCCTAGTCCGGTACTTTAGATCTTGAATTCCACCTCTTGTCTCACCCAGTTTTTGTCCGACCCTGAGCCCAGCTCAGTCGCTTCCCTCGTGAACCCTTCTCCTCATCCCCCGACTCTTCGTCTTCTGTTTTCCCCGAGCTTTCTCTATGGCTCCTGCGTCCAAACAGGCTAATCTTGCCCTTGAGGCCTCCGCCGCCGCTCTTACGACGTCCGTCGCCCGCGGGTGCTGAGTTCTCGGCATGGTTGCTGCTGACGTTGCTTGCGCTAGTGGCCGGCCTGCTGTCGCCCGCTGGTATGTTTCTAAGCAATCGACGGTGCGATGAGCCCGCTACGCCACCACTGGACGACGGACGCAGGTAATCGATTCCGAGGCCAAAGCCACTCCCCTCTTGCTGTTTTCCTTCCACAGGCGTTGGTGGCGTCATGGTCAAAAAGGCGGGGATATTTCCGCCGCCAGCTTGCCCGGAGCTACTGGTCATTTGACTGATGCCGCTAATGCTACTGTTGCGGCTTTCCGAGCGCGGGAACGGCATCATGTTGCTGTGGGTGCTGCCGCGCGACTGCGGTGGTGATCGAGAATAGTCAACGGGTGACGCGCCGTACAGACTGGAAGAATCGTCGCTGTCATTGATACTGCCAGCGTAGGTCGAAGAAGCTGCGCCGCTCGTGTTAAGAGGGGCGATTAGAACCGAGCTGTTTGCCATCTCGCGAAGCTTGCTTCTCTGCTCGGCGTTAGGCCGGTGCTTGGAGAATTTGTTGCCTATGATGGCACCTGTGTGAGAGATGAGGGCTTTGACAACCGCTTTCTTCAGCGCGAGCGCCAGGTCTAGGTTCGACCACGTCTTGTTGTGCCACTCTATCGTCGGAAGTTTAAACACAAAATCGTGGACGTCCTCAAAGTTGCGCTGATCCTTGCCTTTGTAGCTGAGGCATAGGACAACCGAGGGCATCTTGATATGGGCAAAAGTCATAAAGTTGCTGGCACGATCCATCATCTTGGTGAGATCGTCGGATTGCTTGTCAGCAACCTTTTTGGTCTTGTTGAAACGCGACGACTTCTTAGTCTCCGACTCTCGACTGTCTTTGGTGGAGAAGCCCGTCGACGTCCGGCCCAGACCACCGGGCCGGCCCGCTCTCAGGGAATCATGAGAAGACTTCTTCGCAATTGTCTTGCCGGTTCCGCTGGAACGGAAAAGGCGGAAGGCGCTCTGACTTTCTGTCGAGTGAACGCTCAAGGCCTTGTTGGGGCTTGGGTCTTCCTCGGGGCCAAGAGAGGAAAGGGTAGGACGTAGTCGCAGCTCCAATGACCCAGGGCGCGTGGCAAAGTTGGATTCTTTGTCGGCGGTCAGTCCTCCCGGCGTTCCCAGCCTGCCGGTGGAGCTAGCAAGTGATTCGGTGTCGTCATCGTCGACTTCTGTTTTGATGATCGCCGGGGCATCGTGTTTGCCTCCAGAGGACTTTTCCCCGTCCATACCGGGGAAAATGTACTCGAAAAGGCGCTGTCCGGCTTCGCGCTCCAGTTGAACCTTCATGGGAAACAAGTTCACCTCAAAGCTATCCATTACTGGTATACCAGCAATTGCGTCGAGCATGTGCCAATACACACGAATCATGTCCTGGTTCTCACTGTCCTTGTTCTTGACTTTGTCGCCATCGATATAGGGCGCGATGATCTCTGGATAGGTTGCATCCTTTAGCAGATTCAGACCGAGAATTTTCTTGACGCGAATAAGGTTCACATGAGAGCCATCCGAGTTGTCAGTTCGGTCATATTCGACGTCTTTGAGCTGCATCTCCACCAGAGGTTCGCTCGTGTTTTGGATGAGATGCCATACGATCTCCCGAGCAGCAATACTCCATTTTACCAATGGTGTAGAGTCTGCGTTCACATCGTACTTGCGCTGCGAGGTTGTAATCGCCTTCATCAGGAAGAACAGCTCGTCCTCACAAGAAGCCAAATCGCGCTCCAGGTACAGACGTTCTTCCCAGCCTCGTTTGTCAAGGTACTTGGAGTACACCTGGAAGTGCATCTTAATTTCTTCCAGCTGCTTGATTCGCTCTTGTAATTTCATCACCATTGCAGGCGCGCCGCTAAGATCGCTGAAATCCGAAGCCAGCATGATTTTTTCCAGTCGTTCGCTTCTCGTCTTCTCAAGTGGCTCGCTATACATGAGCAAGTCAAGCACAATAACGTACATGGCATAGTATTGCGACGAGTTGCATAGGGCTCGAACCTGAGGAAACTCAACCCAGAGATTGTCTGTCCTAGACTCCGTAACCTGCGTATCGGATTTGCCGTTCTCCTCCGTACTGACTTCCGCGTTGTACTTTAGGCGAAGCGTGTTGTATTTGTCATATCGAAGCACTGCGGAAGTCTTCTGGACAACACGCTTGAACCCGAATGGGTCCGCTTGGAAGTCGAACATGATCTCCATGGGCACCCACGGGGGCCAAGCTGAGCCCCCAGGGGTACCATACCTGCTTCCAGCATACATCGACACAAGGTGGGTATGGAACCACTTTTGATGAGTGACGAAGAATTGGGTGCTGTCCATGTTGACGAGGAATCGACGTTGGACCAGGCCGCTGACAGTATCAGAGATGCGGTCTTTGTCCATGACCTCAACGACTTTCAGCTCCATACCCTTGGCAGTGATGAGAACGACGTGTTTCTTGTTCTTTTCACTCTGCAGTTGAATTTGGGGCGCAATAAGCCGCACATGATAGCTGTTTTGTGGGCTAAAGTCCTTGGAGATACCACACTCGAGGTCTTCGATTGTGCCGCTGACGGATCCGTCGTCATTGGGGTGGAAGTTGGAACTAGCAGAAAACCTCCTTCCATCTTCCAGGATGCTTCGGATGCGATCCTCCAAATCCTGGGGGGCTTGCTTTCCGTTGTTTGGTGTATCTGGAGAGGAGTTGGCAGCTGGCGTTGCTTGAGATCTTGCAGGTTGCGCGGTCTTTGTTTTGTTTTGCTCATCTACCATGTCCAAGATGAACTTGATCGCACGTCGGGAGAGGTAGTAAACAAAGCCTCGCCGTTGGCTGTTTTGGTGAAAGTAGCGCAACACAATGTTTCGCAGCATATTGTTCCACTTGAGCTGCATATTGTGAATGACAAATCGATTGTTAAATTCACTCTCGAAATGAGAGGTGGGCGGGATGTCCATGACTTGCTCATCGCTGCTAGAGCTATCCGGTGACGAATCGCGCGCCGTAGAGGAAGTGAACATTCGGCTGCGGCCACTTCTGATCTTGTTTCGAACTTGTTCGAGCATATTCTCTAGGAATGTCTTTTTATCTCTGAGAACGCTCGTGTGTCGCTTCAGAGCATCAAGGTCGTCCACGAGACTGCTGTCCTTGGTTGTGGCCTGAACAAGCCTCAGTTCAGCCTCGCCCACATGCCGCGAGTGAGAAAGCATCTGAATTTCCAGCTGATCAAGTCTTTCCTGAATGAGTTCCATTTGAACCTTTTTGTTGTCGTCCTCTTGACTGAGCAGACAGAAGTGAGTTGGTTCGTTTCCAAACGGGCTGGTCCGGTTCGGATCGCCATTGATGACGCCTCCGATATCCGTCTGCCGAAAGTAAGTGAATCTTGGGGCGTACGCAAGGGGAAGAATCTTGGTATCAGGGTGAGCCTCTGTCGGCAAGATCCAGTCCAATTCAACAAAATCATCCATATCTATCCAACTAAGATCATCGTCGGGGATAGTGAAATGCGACAGATCGGGTTTGTCATCTTGATCCGTAATCAATGATGAAATGGAGCCCTTCTTGATCGCTTCACTCGTCGTGCCTTTCAAGCTTGCCGATACAGCTCGAATATCAGCAGCGGCAAGATCAAGGTGGCCCGCGTGAATTTTGATACCTGAAGTCCGGCTAGGGGAGTTCTTCGTCTTCGCTAAAGTGTTGAATTCCTCTCGCCGTTGATGCAGATCGAGCATGAAGCTGTCGAAACGAACCTTTAAACCGGTAGCCGATACAGCTTCGTTCTGTGCGTAGTCCTCCGCGTCCTTGTGCTTATAGATATGGCTCAAGAAAAGCGGCGCAAGCAGGATGCTGTACTTGACTGTAGCCAGATGTCTACCAAACTTTTTGCTGCTCTTCTCTCTTCCAGGGAAGAGATTACCTTGGCGAATTGGAAGGGACATGGGTTGGCTGAAAAGACCCCACCAAGTGAAGAAGTGCGTGAAAAATCGCGGTGATAGATGAATGGTGTTGTAACTTCGCGACGGCTCTGGATTCGAGGACATCCATTCCCGGTCAACAGGCGCTCGCACTGCAATCGACAGATGGATATGGCGACTTCTGAAGCCGCGGAAAGCGTCGTATGGAAGAGTCCCGTCGCTATGCGCAAAATGGGGGTTCTTTAGCACAACGTTGTAATGTGGGATGAAATCGAAGCTGCGATGCCCGTTTTCAATCTCCTTCTCAAAGACCAACCCGGCCAGCCATTGAACTTTGCCTGAGAGTTTCATAATCACCTTTTTGAATGACGTTGCCTGCCTTAGGTTGTCCTCGGCCAGATGGCTACCATCCTCGATGCGTCTTCTGGCAGACTCGCGTACTTGATGGCTGTAGTCGGGTACAGCAAGCACGTACTCTCCACTGTCAACTGTCATGAACTGCTTTGCGTTGTCGTCTGCATTGATATTCCAGCGAACATCATTTCGCCAGCACATGAGAAAACCAGCGCCATTGCCAGTAACTTGATATGGATCGCGAGTTCCCTTCAGTGCCAGGTGTACATCGCCGTCGCCCTTCCAAGCTACGTGAATTCGAGAATGGAAATTGAGTCTCAATTTGTCCCAGAAGCCCACTCTTTCAGAAGGATCAATGGGTGGCTTCGTAAAAGATTCGATGGCCATCATCATATCCTGAATAGCTGGTTGGTAGCATGGACTCCAGGTGATTCGAGTAGGATAAGCCGTATTGATATCCATGGAGACGTCTGTAAAAGACTTCACAGGCCCCATGGTTCGTCGGACTTCAATCGCAAAGCCACCCTCATTGGAAGCGGTGGGATCATTGCTTTTGGGTGGGACAACATTGACACGGACTCGCCTTGTGGACTCGATTCCGCGGAATTCTTCTGCCAGCACGAAGTTTGTCTTGAGCGAGACGGATGGTTGTCTCGAGGATTGTCCGGATTTCAGGCATGGAATGTGCAACACAGGCAGCGGGTAGTCTCGCAAAGTCACCCTCGCCTCATTCATGTTGATTGCAATGTGCATCGGTACCAAGAGGCCATACTTCATGTCGCGTGGCATGCCTTTGCCAACTTTGTAGAGAAAATCTGGGAGATCTTTCATGGCAAAGGTAGGCTTGTCGATGATGACTTGCAAGTCCGAAATCATTGTGGACATGAGAGCCGGACGGGGGGGTACCTCCAAAATGTTTTCGGTTTCTTGAATGTCGTCAGGGAGATGGTTGTGTCCCCAGAATGTTTCTCGCAGCTCGCGAATGCTGTCTTGTGACATTCTGCAAGCTTGATCAATCCGCTTCTTCCATGCTTGGGCATTGAACATGTCCAGGTGAGCGCGAGCATCAGATTCGCTAATCTTTGCGTCGCCGCTGACAGCGCGGTTTCCACCTTCTGGGTCGTACGTGGGAATGCCGGCTCGGCGCGGAGAGCGCGCCCTGCGATCATGGTGATAGGGGTCTGCACTCTGATTTCGGAACCAGGAAGTCGAGCTCTTGTCGACTCGGCCACGCGCGAATGTAGATCGAGAACGTAGCTTGCTACCACCTCGCCGGGCTTCTTCTTCTTGAATTTTCTTGATTTTGAGATTGAAGGCTCCCTCACGAGCTAAGCGCTGCACTTGCTCTTGGCGACCAGCACGATAAATCATTCCGAGTTTCCATTCAAACGCGCCATCTTCAATTTCGAATAAGAAGTTGCGGGAGCGAATAGCTATTTTTGGCACATGTTTCGGCCCTTCGGGTTTCTTCTCGAGAATGTACTCATTGGTCCCTGTCTTGAAACGATGATGAAGTTGCTGGACAGATTTGACAACGTTTACTATGTTGTCGCTGGTTCGAGCGACAGTTACTTCGTGGGGCACAGCAATTCGAATTGCCTCTGCTGAGATGTCAATGAGTCGCTCCTCAACAATAGGTCCGTTCGTAGTCTTCTGTCGGGTTTCGCGTAAATCAAGTCGACCTGTTTTAATGCCAATCATTCGAGCCCAGACGTTCCGCATCCTTGGAGGCTGAACATAGAGACGAATAAGCTTGGATATCATGTACGGTGTCGACCATCTGTGCCTCCCTGCCTCCAGGCCATAGATACGCAGCATAATGAGCGGATCATGAGGCATCTCCGCTTTGAGCTGCACTAGAGCAGCCTTGACATCCAAGATGATCAACTCTGGGGTTGTAGTGGATGAGTCTGCGCCGGAACGGCTTGGGGGAGCTAAACGATTCGCCCTGAAGTGCGACGGCTCATGCGCTCGTGGTGCTTCGCGTCCGGGCCTCATGAATGCTTTCCTCAAAGTCATCGCAGCAACACCAACCGAATAGTGGCGGAACAGCGAGTATTGCATCATTATGGTCCGAACCAGCACTTGAACATTGAACATGGGACCATGGTTATCGCTCGCGGCAGAAAGCAGGACTTCAAGACGTGGAATGTTGATAAAAGGCTCGACCTCCAGTCGGTCGATGCTCTCCATAATCTGCGCCTCAACACCTCTAATGTTGAACGATAACCTTCTTCCATCGCCGTGTGTTTGACCCTTACGTCTGATGCGTGGCGAAGAGGATGGCGTGATATCAGAGTCGGACTGTGTAATAGATCTACTATGAGTTCTTCTCCTAGGCAAACGGCGCTGCAGTCCATCCAAGCGGTGGGCACGGTACTCTGCGGCAATTGTATCGAGGTGCAGAGATACACCGCGGGTGTCATCCGAAATGTCTTCGTCAATGCCGGCGATTTCGAGATTGAAGTCTTTCGCTTCAAGGTGGCAGCGCAGTAGCCAGTCAGGGGCTCGGCGCAGCAAATTATTGTGCCTGGTGCTCTTGGGAGTAGCTCTTTTCTCAGGCTCAACCTCTATGCGAAGTTGGCGAATAATTTGATGGAGACCATCTGTAATTTCCGGTCGAACCATGCTAATCGCGAGTGATTGAATCAGACCATTAATTTCCACAGACACATCAGGGTTGGCTGCAAGATGTACTTTCAGCTCCGTTGCTTCTGTAGTGATGAGATTGAATCTTTCTCCGCAGTTGGTGTGGTAGTACAGCTGGTGTGATTGAATCCGCATGGCGCCATCCAGAGAATAGTGCATGTCTTCAAGCGGAGAGTGGGATGACTCAACGTCAAGGGAGATGGATGAGATGGACGAGATGATGAGATCAAAGTCATCAGGGTCATCTGTTTTCTCGAGGGTCTTGAGCTTGATGCGGATAACAGGTTCATGCATTGAGAATTTCATGCTGGCTTTGGGCAAAAATCGCGACATAAGATTGCTGCGGGACTCTCGACTCGTCCTTGGGGGTTTCGGTTTTGGTTGCAGCAGCGCAATCAAAAGCGGAAGATGTGCTGGATCGAGGTCAACTGAAGGTGAAGTGACAACAGAGTTGGCGAATAAAATATTGGCATTCTTCTCCTCAACACTGCCATGGTTGTCATCGGATAGCTGCACGGTTTTGGAAGGCAGAGTCGTGCGAATTGTTGTCGTAGCCATAGGAATGTAAAGGAGGCGTTCCGGTTTTCCGTTGCCGTCGTCGAGGCCAACCGACAATGAAAGTGCAGCAGCAAGTCCCTCGTGGGCAACATCCTTGGAAGGAAAGTACATTCTGTGTGAGGGCGAGTTTGGATCCAATCTGTGAAGATCGACGCCAACCTCCTTCATAGAAGCACTGAGCAAAACGGGCTGAGCGTTAGGCCGCACCGAACTTGCTCTTTTATTGATACTGATGAAGCTGACGGCAAACTGCACTTCCTTAATTCCACGAAGAATAGAGTTAAAAAAGTCGTGCGAGCCCGGCGTGGTTTTTGGGATTTCTTCACCAGATTCATCCTTCTCTTCAATGCCTGATCGTTGCCGCGGAGCACGAATGAAGACGTCGCCAGAGCCCTTGGGTTCGTAAAAGGTTGCCCGGCGGCGGGCTCTTTTGTGATGTGAAATGCAAAGCTCCAAATCGTCATACGGAATGTGGACGCGGCCAAGCTTGACTGCTACAGTGGCGTCGCGTAGGCCTTCTCTGGAGTGATGGAGAAAGCCGTGCACATTAAGCAGTGCGTTGTCCAGGATTTCCAGAGACTCGTTCCCGTCCGCCGTGAAGAGGACACTGCGGACTGTCACAATCCACTCGGCTTGATGTCCATGTTTGTAGTAGGTTGACTTTTGATGAAAAAATCTAGCGCGATCGACTTTTTTGTTTCGCGTGTCAACTGCCAGAGTAATGCTGCCGACCTGAATATTGCCCACATCGACGACGTGAATGGTGGAGTTGGTCGCAACAACATCAATCATTCGCAGCCATTTCACCATTCGATGGATTTTCTTGATTTTGTCTTTGATTC
Source organism: Akanthomyces uredinophilus (assembly GCA_030778065.1). Taxonomy (NCBI): domain Eukaryota; kingdom Fungi; phylum Ascomycota; class Sordariomycetes; order Hypocreales; family Cordycipitaceae; genus Akanthomyces; species Akanthomyces uredinophilus. Next base: position 21,608 of record JAPFRW010000112.1, on the reverse strand, counting down.
TCGAAAGCCGCTTCCAGGGATCGCGTCGTGAAGATGAATCAGCATCCTGTCGCATCGAGGGGCGCTTCTTGGGGGCATCGCGCTTGGCCGATTCGGATTCGCTACCTGTCACGTCGGTCTCCTCAGCGCTCTCGGGAGGCTTGCTCCCTTCCAACTCCTGCACGTTAAGAGTGACAACAAGTTCGTTCAGAACGATACTTAGCCACGTGGGCTGCGCAAAGGTTGGGCGATGGATGTGAAGGCCCAAACTGCGAATCTCCACCGTACAGCCATCCTTAGGGGTGTAGGCGAGTCTCCGGAGGGAGAGATATCCTATTCGCTGGATGGAAATGCCGGTCAGGATTCGAACGACGGCGAAGAGAACAAAGGACGACAGGTAAAGAAGGACGACCACGCCGAGTAGAAATGTCGGATTTAAAAGAGCCATGGCTGCGCAACGTCTTCACTGGCCGGCGGCGCGGAAGACGTCTGTTGATGAGCTGCGTCGCTTTTTTTCGCTCTGGAAAGCCCGGCCTCGGGATTTGAAAGGCGAACAGTCTGGCGAGGGCAATATACTGATGATCCGCCCCAACCGATTTAGAAAGCTTGAGGAGTGACGCGAGCCATGGCGAAGGCGGATGGTCGGAAGCGTAGAGGATAAAGAGGACGAAGCGTCAGAGTAGTACAGGACAAGATTCGGTTGATATCTCGAGCTCCTGGGGTCGACAGTGATTGTTTCGTTCGGCCGGTGTGATTGTCTGGACCTGCAGCGAGGAAGTGGTCGATGGAGCGCTGATCCCAAAGTTGGAGTAGCTATCGGTACAGGAGAATGACAGACTCCTCTTTAGCAAAACGGGGATAGCGTGGCTTGACCGGTGGGTTGTGAACAGCTACCGTGGCACCCGCCAAGTTGCGAAACAGTCAATTGCAGTGGCTATTGTTTTGCCTGGCCGACCCGAGAATCGTTGGGAAATGGTGATTATGGTAGAAACCAGCTGGGCCTTTTCCAGTGCGGTATGCAGAGTGAGACAAGCAGCGAAGAGGCCGCTGGGCTGGGCTGGGGTAAGGGAATAGTGGCTGCATGAATTTGATTAGCGGTTGGTGGGCAGGTGGGTTAAGCCGGGGAGCTGGGCTACTGGTACAGCGCTCTTAGAAGCCCCAACCTGCCCCAACCGCCATCAAGCAATGACGTGTGGCGCGTGTCGTGAAATTGGCATATTTACCGTCAGGCTTATCAACTAAATCCAGCGTGGCGCTAGGAGCATACCGGCCACTGCATTATTTATTTACTTCAGAGCACAAACTTATGTTGACCCAACATCATCGTCTGATAGATGGGCAACAGTTTCGTGATATCCTGCGCCAGCGTGGCTACTCTGGTGTGATAGGTTGCGGACCATTTATCGCGCTGTGGCTTATCGTGCATGCGGCGCAGCTAGTGACGTGGTGACGTCCATCATACATCCAGGCCGCGCTCAAGAAGGAAGAGGTGCACGCTAAATTGACTGTCAACGGGCAGAGCTTCTGGAACATGCAGAGACCGCGCTAATGAAGTTGGGCACAATTCATCATTACAAATCGATACCATTGAGCCATTGGCGAATATGCTGGGCATTTAAGTCATGTTTCGAGATGCGCTTATATCTCATGCAAATTATAATTATACACTGCACTCTACTTCCACTTTGCTCAGTTGTGTTTCGTAGATCCCACGCTTTCGGCTTCTCGCGCCTTGTGCTCCATCGCCCTGAGCTCTGCGATGCGATCATCGATTAACGAGATATCAACATCGAGCTTAAGCTTCTTTTCCCTCATCATGTCCATGTACTCCTCATCCGTGAGCTTCCTCAGGGGATTCAGTCGCGACCAGAATCCGGAATTCTTGTCTGTTTGGGGTTTACGCTGGTTGGCTTCGTATCGATGTACGAGCATCTGTCCTCCAGCACTCGTTAAACCCCACATGATCATGGCTGGTATGATTTTTGTAGGACCACCTGTTGCGGGTTAGTAAAGGTGATGGCGCTCGTGACAGCCGGGTTGTGGCTTACGCAAAAGTCCTGATACAGCGCCAGTGGTTGTTCCAGCGATTGCACTTGTTATGACTCTATCAGATGATCGCATCACTTCTTGGTTGCCCCATGTCCGCATAGCGAGAGTCCTTGAGACTGTGCTCTTGTCAGTAGGTGGCCAAGGTTGGGCTGGAGATGATACTTACACCAGAACGTGGTGCCCAGAGTGAACCATTGTATACCAGTGACAGATCCACTGAGAACTGGATTTGTCTCTCTAGCAATAGCACCTCCGACGCCAGCCAAAACTCCAGCGGTTCCTGTCGAGGCAAACGAGTTAGCATTCTCTCCCGGGTGTGTCGCCAGGGCCTCATACCGGCCCAAAATCCAACTTTGAACGGCGGAAAAATAAGCTCAGCCAGCTCTGGTGAGAAGGTGCCCTGTCTTTTGCGCTGACCTAGCCCTTGTGAGTCTTGTGGCCGTGGTAGTGAAGCCATGATGGTGACGCGGTGATGAAAAAGGGAGCACTAGACGGAAGGCAAATGGCTCGGACACTGGAGGAATTCGCCGGCTGGGCTATGAGAATACAGGTACAAGGCACAAATACTGAACGCGATCAATGAGAGGCCAGTATATAGAACAAAATAATAAGGAGGCCTCGGCCACGGCGGTGCAAACGAGTACAATACAACGGTATGCGTGTGTATGGGCCTCGAAAATCAGGGTCGCGTCTTGGGTCCTATCCCAACCAGGCAGCGCACCAGCCACCAAGACTTTCAGCCAAGGAATTCAAAAAGGTGAAGCTGTGGCTGCGACGGTGGCTCAGCAGCCGCTTGCTTCGCCGGCAAGTTGGCGAACATCTGGTGGCCCGTGGGCCGCCCAAAATCTAGACTGCGCTAATCCATATCCAGACAAGCGCCTCCCACTCATCAACCACGCCTGCTGGTGAAAATTGAGGCAACCCTGCTGTGGCCGTGGCTGTGGCCCTTGGTGGCCTCGTCTTTTTTCCCACGTTCGAGCAAATTTCGACTCGTCAACCCCAGACACGGTAACGCTATCGGGGTCCCATAACTATCGCCTTTCCTCCGAGTCTCGAAACTCCTGGCCGTCCGTCTTTGTTGCGCTCGCCAGTTTTTCGACTTTTTTCTCAATTTCCCGCAAGAGCTGCTTCGGTCGGCTCTCGCCCCTCTCAGTTTTCGTCCCAAACGCGCACCGGTCACTTAATCCGCTGCGCGTGGTTATTTAAGTCGCAATCATGGGTCCGTCTATACGTAACTGATCCTCACATCCTGCTGCCATACTGACATGTTCTTTTCTCAGCTCCCAACAAGAAGAAGCAACAGCAGACTATGTCCCTGGGGGACTTTCTGACTGATTCCGGTTCGTCGTCGCGCGCCAACACCCGAGCGCAACCCGCAACGATATGCTGACCGGCTTCGACAGGTTTTGGTGGTGGCTCTTGGGCTGATGAGGTTGAGGAGACTTATGGTACGTAATTTTTCAATCCTGGGAACCGCTTATACATGTCCTTGTACTGACGTATTTTTAGTTACTGGTATGCAGGATACCTTGTCCGAGTCGCAGTGATCGAATCTAACAGTATACTTCAGGCACTCAGCCCCTCCCCTCCAGCGACCGCTCCCGCCTTGGTGGCAGCGGCGCTACTTCGTCCTGGCAGGACCGCGGTGAGTGCATCTTTTTACCTCCAAGGGTCAAGCCAGCCCCATCTAACTCGACACAGGCTATTCTGTTCGTGAGAGTACCCCCGCGACACTTCCCGAGCGTCCTCCATTCACTGCCCATCTCGGAAACCTCTCCTACGATGCGACGGTCGAATCCGTCACTGATTTCTTCGCCGGAAGCGAAATCATGAGCGTCCGAATCATTGAAGACCGGGAAATGATGCGCCCCAAGGGCTTCGGTTATGTCGAGTTTACTGATCTTGACGGCCTCAAGAAGGCTCTTCAGCTTGACGGCGAGTCCTTCCAGGGACGCCCGATCAGGATCAAGGTCGCTGATCCTCGTGAGTACTCGCATTCGCAGAACACAGTCTGTGCACTCTTGCTAACACAATACAGCCCGTGGTGGTGATGGCCGCATGGACTCCAATCGCGATCTCAGCGATTGGAGTCGCAAAGGCCCCCTGCCTGATCTTCCCGGCCGTGGTGGTAGCAACCGTCAGCCCTCGGAGTTTGGTGAGCGCAGAATGCGCGACCCTGCTCTGGATTCAAACCGCGGCGGCCCTGCACGCGAGATCAACTGGGAGCGACGTGGACCTCTCTCCCCTCTCCCAGCCCAAGAGTTTGGTGGTCGCGAAGGTCGCGATGGCAGCCGTCCCTCTCGCCCTGCCCCCGAGGGCATGGGCGAGCGCAGCGAGTCGTTCCGTGGATCTCGCGCCGAGCGACCCGAAAGGCCCGAGAGAGTCGAGAGAAGCCCCACTGCCGCTGAGAAAGACTTCCAGTGGCGTGACCGCATGCGCCCAGATACCGGGAAGCAGTCGCCTTCCCAGGAAGGAGACGAGGAGGCTTCCGCCCCCGCGGCTTCTCCCGCGGCCTCTCCCGCGGCTGCCCCAGCACCAGCCAGTCGTCCCCGTCTGAACCTCCAGAAGCGTACGGTTACCGAATCGGGCGATGCCGGCGCTTCCGCCGGCGACTCCAAGGCCAGCCCATTCGGCGCTGCCCGTCCCATTGACACTGCTGCTCGCGAGCGTCAGCTCGAGGAGAAGCGCCAGCAGGCCATCCAGGAGAAGCGCGAGGCCGACGAGAAGGCCAAGGAAGAGCGCCGTCTCGCTAAGCAGGCTGCTAAGGAAGCTGAGGCCGAGGCCGAGGCCAAGGAGGCTGAGCCTGAGCCTGAGCCTGAGCCTGAGCCCAACGAGGAGGTGAAGGGCGAGGCCGAGGAGGAGATTAAAGACGACGGAACAACTGCCGCCACCGAGGCCAGGGGCGATGAGGAGAACCAAAACGGCGCCGAGAAGCAGCTCCCTGTGCGCAGCCGTGAGCCTCGCGAGCCTCGTGAGCCTAAGGAAGGCGTTCCCAACTACAAGTCAAGAGCTGCTGAGGTCGGTAGCTGGAGATCGGCCTCTGGTGAACAGCGCGGCGGACGTGGTGGTGGCCGCGGTGGCCGTGGCGGCGCTCCCCGAGGCGGTCGCAATGATACCCGCGGACCCCGTGCCAACGGTGCCAGTGCTCAGCAGAGCGCTGCTCCCTCCGAGGCCGGCGACGCTACTACTGTTGACGAGGATGGCTGGACCACTGTGCCCAACAAGAAGGGTCGTCAAGGACGCCCTTAAACGGGAGGCAAAATCGAGACAAGAAAAGAGATTGTACATTTAGCCGCCCCCCATATTTTCTGCTTTTGATTTCACGACTATAGATGAGGGCCTTTTCCAGGCAGGGCGACGCCTACTGCTATTTCAGATTAAAAAGTTTATTGGTTGCATCTCACCACCAAAAAAAGACAAAAAGGGTTTCTTGAGACTTTGAAAGCGCTTGTTCAAGTTGACATTTTTCATTGTGTTCAAGGCCGGAGAACAGAACGCAACGCATCTCTTAGCACGGCAACGACTTATGTTTTACGAACCACGACGCCGACGACCCCCAAAACGATTTGATGACGATCTGGATGGTCTGAATGATTTCTTTCTTGTTGGTGAGAAGCATTGCTGCCACACAGTGGAGGAATGGAATTCGTGGAACGGTGAAGAGAATAATATGGGTAGCGACCTGGAGTGCTTCAAAGGAACGTCTTTGTTTTTTTTTGTTATGGTTGATTTCATTTCGTATGTCCTTCGGAGCATCTTATTGAGTTGATCTTTCCTTGTCTCGTCGTGTTTGCTTAGCTGAAGCGGAGCAAGACTAGCGAGGTCATGGCTGCCTGGATTGCTGTCATGTTGGGGAGACTGGATCGCGATGAAAGCGAAATCGTCTCTGGCATTGACAGCACAGTGTGGACTTGAGCTGCGTTGTTTTCTACTCACAGGATCAGACAGTACACGTCTTTGCGCGAGAGCACCTGAAAGTTAGAGAGCGTGGTAATTTGGCTGATGAATTGATCATTTTAGATGTTTTCTTTTGATTCATTCTATTCGTTGTTGCTGGGACTCATGTAACGGCATTAATGGAGCTGCTTCCTTGGCGACGACAAGACAGGCACACAGCCAGGTCATCAAACAGAGTACGTAGCTGCTTTTGGAGTACAAGATGAGCTGCTGCCCCGCCTGTGACGCAACTTGGTTAGAGGTCTTTGGTGCGGTCTTCGGCCTCGGCGATCCACCGGTGCAGCTGCTCCGCGTCTCTGGGCCTGAGCTTCATCTTGAAGGGCTTGGGGTCGAGGGTCAGCGACGTGGGCGTGGCGTTGCAGTCGAGGCAGTGCATGACCGGGCGGTCGGCCGGGTCGTCGGCCTGCGCGAGCTGGAATGCGGTGATGATGCGGATGTAGGCGGTGAAGAGCTCGCGGTTGGCGAGGTGCGAGCCGGCGCACATGCGCGAGCCGGCGCCGTAGGCGTAGTGCGGCGTGCCGACCTCGTGCTCGTTGAGGAAGCGCTCGACGATGAACTGGTCCGCCATCTTGAAGCGGTCGTCGTCGTAATCCGCCGCGTAGGCGTTCTGTAGCTCTTGTCAGCGGGCTCTCTGGATTTTGTGTCGCCGAGATTTCAAACCTACCATGAAGAATGTGGTGCCGGCGGGGATGACGGTGTCTTGGTATGGAATGTCCTTGATGTTGGTGCGAGGGAGGCAGATGGGGATGACAGTGAAGAATCGCAGCGTCTCTTTGACGAGAGCAGTGACGTAGGGGACCTTTTCCTCGACCAGGCACTTTTCCCAGGCGTCGCCGTCGGGATAGGCTTCTTGGATGGCGGCGAGGGCCTTGGCCTGGACGGCTTGGCCCGCCGGTGTGGAAAGATATGCCAGTCCCATGATGAGCGTGCCGGGCACGGTATCGAGCCCAGCAGACACCATGGTGAGGCAGATGGATTTGAGTTCAGCTATTTGTCGCGAATCAGCATCGACAGCACTTGCACACTTCTTCACAGGCCAAAGAGCATACCCATGCTGAGCTTGGCCTCGGGGTCCTTGAGAATGTTGCCTGTGATGCACGGCTTGTCGGTGCCGTCGGCGATGCGCTGCTGGAGGTCCGTCAGCATGTCGGTGAGGTACTTGTCGCGGCGGGCGCGAAACTCCTGGGCCTCTGCGTTTTGCTTGTTCCAGACGCGCAGCAGCGGGACGTAGTCCTGCCAGTTGTTGCTCGTGGAGCGAAAGTTGGAAATCATGCGCTCGACGTGGGTGATCTCGCGCAGCAGCGCGCTGTCGACGGAGCCCTCGATGCGGAAGCCGTAGTTGAGCGTGAGCGACGTGTTGAGGGCGAAGCGCGCCACGTACGAGATGGGGTCGACGTCGCGGCGGCCGCCGTCGCAGTCGTGCAGCAGCTCGCGGATGCTGGCCGTGCTCTCGAGATCGACGATGGGCATGTACGACTGCACGGCGGGCCGGTTGAGCGCCGTGGCGGCCGCCTTGCGCCGCCGCTTGCACGAGTCGTCCCACGGCGACGTGCCAATGGTGAAGCCCTGAGAGGTGGACACGACCGAGTGGAAGGTGTGAAAGGTTGGGCGCGAGATGAGCGACGACTGGTGCGTGATCCAAAAGTGCTTGACCGAGTCGTACGAGTTGACAAAGATGACGCGCTGGAAGGGGGGGGGGTTCCGGTGTGTAAGTTTCAGCGTAAAGAAGAGCTGTCTGGACGTTTCCCTCCAGCAGTGCTGGCACTTACTCGATTCCCTAGGCGGGTTTGAAAGACGGGACCGTACTTGGCCGCCCATCTCTGGGCGACGCGGGCATGGTCGGTGCCCAGCTGTATAAGATTGCCAAAGACGGGCACGCCAGGGATCTCGGGCAGGCCCTTGATCTTGGGCGTGTCGGTCGCGTTGAGGAACTTGTACAAGAAGTACACCGCCGCGAGGGCAGCGATGCCGATAACCTCGTAGGACGCCATGGCTATGAGACCAAGTGCAGGCTGCCTCTTGTTGGCGCCAGCTTTTGTCGTGATATTTCACTGAAAGGTCTGGGGGCTGGTCCTTGAAGACGAAAGGGCAGGCAATGGCAGATGGGCAGGAGAAAAGATGGAAGAAGGCAATCAGAACATCATGTCCGGAATAACATGAGAGAAGAAGAAAATCATTAGGTGAACGGCTACCGGCGGCTTCTACATATTTATGCCAAATCACTGCCCTCTGCTTGGCCCAGCACGTTACGCCGTACCACCCACCCCTCACTCGGTCGCGCACACACAAAAAAAAGCCACTTCTAGTTAATACGCCAACGGGTATGGGGTAGCGGAGGGAGAGAGGGCTTCCCGACGTGGGGTTTCCTCCAGTAAGAAGCCACGGAATTCCGGTCTTGAGGGTGCAGGATTCCAGCAGGGCATGCATCCCAACGTTGCAATGCTGGCAGAGCAAGCAGAAGCTAAGATAAGACACACTAATCAGTCTCTGCGGGTGGTGCTGCCTCGACCGCCCGTTGTGTTGATTCCGGTCGGAACCCTTACTGCTCGCTTGTCCACTTTTACTGCTGCCCCGATTCCGTCAACCGATCGCGCTCTTTGTCCAGTGGCGTACATTGGATTAGCTGACGGCAGAGGGGGCACGGGGCAGGCAAGGTTGAGTGACGGGGAAGCAAGTCGGAATTGATTGACAATATTCATCTTACCGAGCCTGACTTCTTCTTCTTTCATCTTTCATCTCGGTTGGAGTGCTTGCTACTAGTGCTAAAATTGTACAGTATTCATTGCATGGCTTGATGATGCCGCTTGTCCGATGTGCGTCAGTGCAACATATCCACAGCACCTGGAGGTATTCTTGGCTGCCAAGCCTTGCTTGCCCTTTTCTGAGTGCGGGTGCAGATCCGTTGTTGTCCTGCATGAGGGCATAATTATGTTCCAATTTTTTCTCATCTCCCGGAAAAGTAGAGCGATAGGCAGGTGACGAACAGCATGAGGTCAAACTCCCGACCGTAATCGACATTGACTTGCAAGTTGCCGCATTTGCCCATTTGCGTGCTGGTAGTAAATATGGCCAGAATCGGCTGCTTTTCCTCTCGCGCGACGTGGTCGCCTGCGGGTACTGGCTCGGTGAGCTTCCAATTCCGCGTGCTGAGCGGTGGCCGAGTCATCCCATCGACGGTGACGCTGCGTGTCCTCGTCCAGACTAGGCTGAGGCGTCGTCGGCGTCGATCGACACCTACACTACCACCACCACCGTCGCCGTCGCCGGCCACGTCCATCGACCAAGTGTGCTTCTTTCCGGACGAGTGCGCCATATGGAGCTCCTCCCAGACCATGTCTGCGACTTGCTTGTCGGGCGCCGTGGAATCTCCCAGCCCAATTGCAAAGTGTCGCGCAAAGGGTGGTAGGTGAGACACGGCGGCGACAGGGCAGCTGGCGTCGGGGCCATCGTATATGATGATAAAGGGGCTCTTGTTCAGTGCAGGGCGCAACTTGGCGAATATGGTCTCGTCGGTTTTCTTGGTGTCCCGGCTAGGACCATGAATTGTGTATTGGTTTTTGAGAGCCGGCTTATGAATGGCGTATATGCGCGCCATAATGAACGATGGGTGTGCGTTTCTGTGATGGTGGTATAATGGCAGAGAATTTCACTCGTAGAGCACATCCATCGTGTTGACAAGGTTCTGCCCTTTTTTATACATTGATCTGGCAATGGCAGCCTGGAGCAGCTGGAATGGCGTTTCAGCCTCGCTGCGCAGCTGACGGGCGCCGCAGACCTCGCTTTCTGCTCGCCTAGATGATTGACTGCAATACGGTCAGTACGAGAAATGGTGGCGCAAGGACATCACGAATGGGTGAGGATCTGGCATGCTAGTATAGAGGCTCATACTGCCGTGATCTCTGACTACTCTTTCGTTGTGTCGTTGCTATTCATTTGTACCTGGTCTGATGTTCTTCTCAAATTTTCTTGACTTTCTTTCCTGTCATGTCCACGCCTCTGCTTACGGGATCCTGGAGTCTGCATTTTGAGACCGCATTTTAGGACTGTCTTTCTTTGTGTTGTGTGCCATGTCGCATCAGACTCTACGAACAGCCGATAACCGGCCTCAATATAAATACTACAGTAAGGAAGAATTTACCTCTTCAACTGTAAGAAAAATAATCCGCGAATCTAAACCCCAATACCAATATACATCGTTTGGGTACGAAACAAAACACTTGGAGAACCTACCCTAGAGACATCTCCGCCCGGGATCCCTGTGCCATGTAGATGGACATTGACTATCTGTACCATCGCTGGCCTGGAGTCTAGCTTGCTTGGACAAACAGACTCCTGTTTTGTGCGTGTTGTGGGCTGCGCGTCAATTTTCTCATTCTTCTACCCACGCTGGCTGACCCCAATCAAAGGCGTGGGCAGGACGGCGTCGCCAGGGACGGACTAGGTACCAGAAGAGGCTGGCGACCGGAGACTTTTAGTTTCTTTCGCGGTCATGATGTAACTTAGGGCTTCAACGGCCGTGCAAGTAGCGATGATCAGAGAGTATCGGTGCCAGATAGATCTAGGCACAGCGGAAAGCCGCCAAGTAGCCCGCCTCCAGGACAACACCGCACGATAGCCTACATGCCTAGGGGGCGTCCTTATGGACTGAGTACTGCCGTATATGCCTCAATTTGAATTCATTCAAACTTGGAGAAGCGATCCCATTTGTGTGATTTTTTTTAAAGTGTCAAGGTACGTTTTCTGCCCTTTGCTTCTCATACCCAGGTGCTTTGGTGTTTTACTCGCAAGACATAGGTAATAAGCAGACCTTTGTTACCTGGGTAAACTGCGGAGGTACCTGTAACTAATGGGGAGGTCGGCGCGTCTACAAACGGGAGCGCTAACTGACCCTCGAAAATAGAGCTCAGGCACAGGCACAGGACAGCGACACACGGACGTGCCCTGTGGGTTGCGTGACTGCGGCTGCTTGACAGCACAGCTTGACTCGCAAGGCTCCAGAAGGGCCACCAAAAGAAAAACAGCGACAAGAGCGCCAACAAGGGAGCACTGAGGCACTTCATTATTAGCTTGCCCCAGAGCTCGAGTAGCGTCATCCAGACAGTTCCCGCTAGTCTCCTCGCTCGACCTGTGCTTTGTCCATCATCCCATCCCACCTTGCAAGCCACCCTCAGTTTCGAAACGTTTTTCGCGCGCCCCCCCATTACGCTTCGTTCGCTCCGTCTCTAAGCGTCCGCCACGCATGATTAGAAGCCAATGACGGGGTAGAGCCCCTGATTGGAATACGCAATGGGTGAGTTTCAAATATACCCACGCCCGGCCTCAACCCGATGATTTTCGCTCCTCCGCCTCCCTCGAGCCGATAGCCAGAATAGCTGCACGTGCCTCGGGCGAACATCACCCGTTCATGCCGTGCACTGTTGCGCGTTTTGTTGTAGCGGCCCAATCGCCTCGCGCCCTCACCCAACCTGCCCAGACGCTCCTCAACCCCCAAAGCTCTGGCCCTTGATCATCTCGTTGCTAATCGATCCGGCATCGCAGCTCCGTCGCAACCGCCCCCCGATTCTGCGCAGGAACCGCCACCACAGCCCAAGTATCCCACCATCTCGCGATCCGCCTCGCGCCTCGACCAAGATGACCGTTCCTGGGAGCACACTATCCGTCTAGTGTCACCCGAGCCAATCCTGTCCCCGTCGACCGTCGCCCACTCCCGAGAGTCCTCTGCAGAAAAGGTACCGCGCCTCCAAGCCTCGCTGACCTCGCCGCGATCCGCCACCGCCGCCGCCGCCCGACAAAACATTGACGCCACGCGCGTTGCTGCCTATGGACACCACCGTCAGACTTCCATCGTGCATGGCATACAGCACTCGAGAAATGGGAGCATCGCCAGCTCTGCCTCCAGCCCCTTGAGCCCCCAGATAATAGCCGCCGCCGGCGTCGGGCTCGACATGGACTCGGTCAGCGCTAGGATGGATGCCATCGTGACGACAAATGCTCTTGCCGCGGCAGGCACCGTATCACCATCTGCGATGGAAAAGTCAGCCTCCACGACCGACGTGCCTGCGTTTGGCTCGACCCAGCGCAAAGTCGACCACATGCACAGCAAATCACGCCGCGACCATCCGAACCACCACTCGCATTCCTCTCGACATCGTGACGACCAGAAAACCGTCGGCGAATATGCCCTTCACGTCCTCTTCACCTCCTTCATTGCTCAAGCTGAAGAAAAACTCAACGAATGCATCACCGTCCCCTTCGACCCCGAACCGAATGTTGACCAAATATGCGGTCCAGGCGTTGACTCCGCCTTTGATCAGCTTATTGTCGCTCTAGGTCACATTGCGAGCCCCAAGCCGAAGGCCTTGATAGATTCCATGATGCTTTGGCGCAAAAGCAAGAGCGACGCCGCCAACGATGCCCGCAGCAAGCTTCAGCAGCTGCGCAGCAACACCCCCGGCACACCGCTAATACGAAGAAACACGGAGCCCACGGGCATAAACCCGGCTGACAATGCGTTTCCGACAGGCGCATCTCTGGGTGCGACCCAAGAGGATGTTGCCAAACAGGAACGCCGCTCTACAGTCTCCATCTATATTCTCTGTCGCGTGCTTGTCGAGGTCATCTGCCAAAGTAGTCTCGCCTCCATCACGCCAGAAATGGAGGACAAGCTGGAAAGCATTATATTTGGACAGCTCAAGCAGGCCGATCCCGAACAGCTGGCCATTTCACCGCTGAAAATGGCCAACTGGAACCTCTTCGCACAACTTCTTGGATACATGAGTGAAATCAATTTTGCCGGAATCACCCGCCGGTTCATCGAAGACTTGAGCGCCTGTCTCCACGAAAGAGTTGTCAAGAGCCCCACGTCAGCTTCTGGTCGCGAGGTAGACGGCAAGATCGATCTCGTTCTCAACGGAATGAAGCACCTGCGCGTCAAGGTGTCGCCAGAAGAGTCGTGGGAGCAGTCTTGCGATTTTCTCATCAAGCTAGGTCGCCTGTTTAGCAAATCACATGGCCAAAGAGTTAAGTCCGCCTTTTGCCAGGTGCTCGATACGCTTCTGAGGCCCATTGCGGCCAAGGCTCTTAACAGTCATCTGATGCATCCCAAATGGGCTGATGTGCTTTCTGCCATTGGGCCACGCCTCGCACAAATGTATACAAAGCCGAGGCACTGGGCCGTCTCATTTCCTCTCACTGCTACTCTGCTTTGTGTCTCGCCACCCGAGAACTTTACATCGCAGTGGTTGCAGCTTATTATGCCGCTGCAAACCAAGATCAAGGATAGATTTACAAAGCCTCTCTGCCTCCAGGTCATATCCCGGCTTGTCTGGACATTTTTATATCGCACAAACGACAGCATTCCAAGTGCCTGCAGGAAGCTTGATGATGTCATCCGGCTCGTCATGCCTTCCTCGAAGCGCAGTCTCGTCGCTGCTGATGCTGCCGTCACTGAGCCTCTGATCCAGCTGATTCGCATCATTGGCTTCAAATACCCAGAGTTCTGCTTCCGTACCATCATTTTCCCTCTAATTAATGCAGACCATTTCATGCTTGCCAAAGACCACAAGGTGGATCAGCTTGACCCCGACAGAATCGTCATCGGAATTCGTGCATTTCTCAGCATAATGTCGGACCTCGAAAGAGGCGAACAAGGCCGCCCCCCTTTTCCGCAAACATTCGAGGCCACATCGAACCTCGAAAGAGTTTCCACATCCCCTGTCATCTCTGCGAGGTCGAGGTCGCCTTCAAGTCCGACAGCCTCGTCCAAGAAGGAGACAATTTCGAGACCAGTGCTCACCTCTGTTCTGACAGATGGGGTGCGCGAATACTACCTCAAGTTTTGCGAAGTGCTGGGAAAAATCACTATTGTGTGTGACAACACCTTTGGTGGACAAGCGACCCTGGATGAAAAGTTCAATAGCCCGGGACCCAAGACGCCAATCTCAGAGTCCTTTACATTCTCCCGCAGAGACGATGGCCAGACTGCCCAGGACCAACGACACGCATTTTACGAACTACTTCTTATTTCTGTGCAGGCGCTGCCAAGGTGTCTCCCCACCGATGTGCCTTTCAATACTCTGATTAATCTGCTGTGCACTGGTACTGCTCACGTTCAATTCCATATTGCGGATTCGTCTGCCGCCTCGCTCAAGGCAATTGCCAAGCATGCACACGCCCAGCAAGTCACCATGGGCTTTGCACGGTACATTTTTAACCTTGAAGACCGTTACTCAACCATGTCCGATGGCGGAATGCTTGGACCGGGACACATTGAGAATACGTTGCGTCTCTATGTAGAGTTGCTGCAGATCTGGATTGAAGAAATCCGTCAAAAGACGCGAGATGCAGCCTCAGTCCAGGGCGATAGCAGAGCAGCCGACCAAAGAGCGCTCAAGCTGGATTTGTCTCAAATATGGGGCGAAGTTGATCAAGCCGAAGCGCATGGCCTCTTCTTTCTCTGCTCTCAGTCACGACGCGTCCGCCACTTTGCAATTACCGTATTACGTCTAATCACCGAATTCGACAAGGCCCTTGGCAAAGATGCTTCTACTGAAAAGGATACACTGAGGCTTATTGACATTCTCGAAAACGATTCCATCCAAGTGATGAATTTCAACGAGGAGAGCCTCTCTGTCGCGGAGCGGAGTCGTCTGCAGCGAGGCCTGAAAAATATCAACAGCAAAGGCGCCGTTGTCGAACTATGTACCAGCGATGTTACGTATGATGCGACGCTGTGGTTCAAAATTGTACCGAATCTGATACGCATCTTTTTTGAGAGATGCCCATTTGCGGTCACAATCTGTCGCGACTTGGTCTGCAATCGTATAATTCAGCTATACAAGTCGATTGTTTGTATTTCAGAGCCTTCGCGTGGTCTTTTATACGGCGGAGAGTCTGGTAATCAGCGAATGGGCAACAGATCTGCGGCAGCGCACCCAGAGGTCATGATTGAGCAGTGGAAGCTATACCTAATATTTGCGTGCACAACTATGCCCGATCCAGGAGCGCTACCAGCACCTACCAACCCCAAAGACCTGCAGCATACTCGGAAAGG
This sequence comes from Akanthomyces uredinophilus, assembly GCA_030778065.1. Lineage (NCBI taxonomy): Eukaryota > Fungi > Ascomycota > Sordariomycetes > Hypocreales > Cordycipitaceae > Akanthomyces > Akanthomyces uredinophilus. The sequence goes on along the minus strand of JAPFRW010000112.1, from coordinate 6,571 downwards.
CTCCCGTCATGCGTCCAACGAACCGATCATGACGGCCAGAACGCTGTTCAAATATCTGATACCCATGCTGTCTGCCCACTCTGCATCCAGCCGCGACGCTACCGTCGTGGCCATGGGGTCAATCAATATCCACATATACAGATCCTTGCTGGAGGAATTACAAGGCCAGGTTGCTCGATGCAACGATGAGGCTAGGGCCAGAATTCACCAGCGCACAAATAGCAGCCCGCGTCGAAACAGAAAGATGGATCTGCTACGGACGGAAATCACACACGTACTCAAATTGACGTCCCACCACCTTCGGGACGCGCGTGTACACGGCAACGACTTTTTCTTGACAACATTGACATCATATGCCAAAGACTTGAAGCTGTTCCTTATGGACGGTGAGGTACAAATGGACTGGGAGTTTCAGAAGCTGCGACAGCATTACTGCGGTCTGATGGAGACCTTGTTTGAGGGCATCAACCGAACCCAAGACCCATCACGGTGGATGACCTTTGAGTCACGAAAGTCTGCCTTTTCCTTGATGGAAGACTGGTGCGGCTTTTCTCCTAACCAAAACCAAATTCGTGCTAGGGAAGACACGATGAGGCAGTCTGTCATTGACCAACAGTCGATGGGAGAGCGAGGCACCGTAACGGCAGCCATGGAGATTGAGAAACGGAATCTCCGCAACGCTGCTCTGAGCGCAATGGCAGCACTCTGTGCAGGCCCCGTCACGTTCACCACTGAGAGTGGCGTTACGCTGCAGTTTGATGTGCGCCGGATGCTGGCATGGCTTGAGGCCATCTTTAATTCTGGAAGTGACCGTATGAATGTCACTGGCCGATTGGCGCTGAAAAACCTCGTCATCCACAACAAAGACTACCCGTATCTCCTTGATCACTGCATCGCACGCTGCTATCTCGCAGAGGCACCCAAGGTGCTCGAGAGTTATTTCATGGTCTGCATGGATGTTCTGCAAGAATGTCCCGAATATCCTTGCCCATTCTGGAAAATGCTTGGTCTCTGCCTCTTCACTCTTGGAAATGACCAGAGTGAGATTCGATCAAAGTCTGCCGCAGCCCTCCGCTCCCTGGAACTCAGACAGCAGCGCAACTCCAAGATCCGCGACTTCGACATCAGTATTGCTGACAAGACGCAGGCGGTATACAAGCTGGCCCAATTTGAGATATCAAAGCGACTCGCAAACTCGTACACTGAGCTGGCCTTTCACATTGTTTCAGAGTTTACACTCTATTTTAAAGACCATCAGCCGCAGGCGCAGCGGAATGTTGTTGCTGTCATCTTGCCATGGATTCAGGCAATAGAGTTGAAGCTCGATCCGAATGGAGGACCCACAGCTCAATCATATGTTCTGCTCGCCAACCTTCTCGAAATCACAATTAAGTCGAGCGTTGCCCTGCACAATGAAGTACAAGCGCTATGGCAGGCCTTGGCGACAGGTCCGCACCCTGGAAACGTGCGGCTGGTCTTGGACTTTATTATGCAACTTTGTCTTGAGCGGCGGGAGCAAAACTTTGTTGAATATGCCAAGCAGATTGTCGTTTTTCTGTCGACCACAAGCGGCACGCCTGGCATTAAAGTGGTCGAGTTTCTACTACTGCAGATTACGCCCAAGGCCATGGTACCCAATGAGAAGCGAGACTCGATGCCCCCTCCGCCGGATGTGAGCGCTCTCCCGTACTGCGCCGACCTCAACGAAGCTCTACCTGTTGGAACGAAGCAAGCAGGATTTTCTCTCGGGCAGCTGTCCTTGATACTCCTTGTCGATCTGATGGTTGCACCAGTCAATCTGATACCGGAAAACATACCTTCTCTTTTGCATGTGGTCACAGTTCTGTGGGATCATTACACCCCACTCGTGCAAGAACAGGCTCGTGAGATGCTGGTACACTTGATACACGAGCTCGTCCTCTCGCGCATGGACGAAAACCCCCACGATACGAAGAAACAGACCATTGAGGAGCTTATAGACCTGGTTCGCGGTCATGATCGAGCAGTCGTCTGGAGCTACGAGGACAGCAATGGTAAAGTTGACGAGCAAGACAACAAGGTACCTCCTAGTATGGAATATCTTACTACCGAAGTGTTGCAGACGTTTGAACCTGCGTACCCCGGCATCAAAGAGCAATGGGGAAGGCTTGCCCTTACCTGGGCTACCTCCTGTCCTGTCAGACATTTGGCCTGCCGTTCATTCCAAATCTTCCGCTGCGTCTTGACATCCTTGGATCAGTACATGCTAGGCGATATGTTGGCACGGCTGTCGAATACAATTGCCGATGAAGACCCGGAGATTCAGTCATTTTCCATGGAGATTTTGACAACCTTAAAGACACTGATTGTCAAACTTGAGTCCGACAAGCTGCTCACGTTTCCTCAGCTCTTCTGGACGACGTGTGCATGTCTGGAATCCATCAACGAGCGAGAGTTTAGAGAAGCCGTGGACATGCTCAGCGAGCTTGTAGGCAAAGTTGACTTGCGATCCGCTAGCGTTCGACGCCTTATTGCGGATGGGCAGCCGCCTCGCTGGGATGGGGCTTACGATGGTCTGCAGCCGTTGCTTCACAAAGGCCTCCGCTCAGCCGTGTGCTGGCAGCCGACATTGGACATCATGGAGCAGCTCGTAAAGCTGCCCAATGATCCCCTCATTGGCGACGATCAACGTCTCTTCTTCACGCTGCTGGCCAACTTTCCAAGATTTCTCAACGATTTGGAGCAGCGCAACCAGCCGGCAGACGACGTCCTGCAGTCGGCACATGCTTTGCTCGCCGAGGCAGACCGACAGGGTCTCGAAGGTATCGCGTTGACCCTCGATGACTATGTCAATGGCAACATCCACAGTAGTGGCGATCTACTGACAATATTGTTTGGAGCGCTGAAGGAATACTATCTTCCACAGCTTGACTTTAGGATGATTACCTTTTTGCTTGGTCTGCTCACAAACTCCATTACCTGGGTCAAAGTACATACGATGCGCATTTTGTGCGTGGCGATCCCCGAAGTCGATATGCGCAACCCTGAGCTTGCGGGCCATGGCTCTGATCTTATTTCGCCATTACTTCGCCTGCTTCAGACCGACTTGTGTATGAATGCTCTTGAAGTTCTCGACAACATTATGACGGTCTCGGGAAGCCACATGGACAAACACCACCTGCGCATGAGCATGACGCGTGCCACGTCCAAGGTTATCCGCAAAGAGTACGAGCGCACGCAGAGTCTGTTTGGCATCCCCGAGGCATCCGGTTGGGCGATTCCTGTGCCAGCCAAAAAGACAGAGGCGACCCGCGCAAACATCCATGCTGCATTCTACATGTGCCAAAGCGCAGAAGGCTCATCGGCTGAGGCCACCCCGACGGCCGAGGTTGAATTCCACAATGACGACTTTGCATATGGATACTTTAATTCACACGAGCGTTCGGCGACTATGCTCTCTGATGATGGCCGCGCCGACACCCTTGTAGGGGACCTCGTCACCAAGCTAGATAGCCTGGATGAGTTTTTCGACGAACCATCGAGCCCTCATACCGATGACGACGGCCGGTCGTCGAGAACGGTGACCGAGTACGACCCGGATGCATTCGATTCGGAGACGCAGCTTTACGACGAGCAGATTCTGCCAATCCTCCATCAAGCATCAAGCAACACCTCGTTCCAGAATGGCTTCGCCGACAGACCACCCGCAATGTCTCGAGAAGCGAGCGCCAATGCCATGAACCCTGGCGCCTTTAACATTGTGACATCGCCGCGGCCCGGGCTGCACTCGCGCTCAATCACGTCCCCATCTGCGCCAGCGTCGTACTATCCGCAGATGGCGGGCGACATGACGTCTGACGAGGAGTACCTGTCAGGCGGAGGCTTCTCGGACGCCGACGACGAGCGGCCCAGCGCAGCCACCAGCAATATTGGCAGCGTCTTCTCCCTCGAGCACATGGTGAAGCGGCCGCCCACCAAGCCCGAAGTCATGACCACGGCGGCGACACCGACGGGCACCACAAAGTCCTCGTCGAACCTGCGGAGACTGACGAGCCGGTCTCGCGAGGAGCACCGGGGTCGTGAAAAGACGCCACCGCAGCTTACACCCAAGATGCCGACACCGAATCCCAATGTTTTGGCGGGCGGGCAGCAAGATGTGCTATAGGATTTTTCTTCTTATAAATTGAGATTAATTCATGCTGAATTGAGCTTGGATACAGAACACCCGATCAATGAAGCGATCAAACAAATTGTATCGATGTATATTCCAAAAATCAACAACAAGGGGACACAAGGCGTTAAGGAGAATTCAGAATATAATGATAGTTTGCACGATTGGAAAAAAAAAGCAGATAGTATCGTTGTAAATAAAGATTCTGTTTTAAATTATTAAAGTGGGCCCAGTTGCTATGATGGGCTGTATGAAGAAAGAAGGTTTCCATGTCCGATAGGTAACGCCGCCCAAAGCCATAAACAATGCATTAATGTCATGAAACCCGCCTCGACGCTTTTGGGGTATTATATTTCGTATATATGTAATGGAGAGAAGCAAAGGCGTCGCAAGCGAAGCCGCCGGGGTGTTTAGTATCGGTGGCGCGTCGAGTAGTCCTTGGGGCTGACGACGAGACCGCGGCCCTTTTTCGCGCCTCGATAGACGGTCTCGACAATGTCGATGAGCTCCTGCTTGTCCTCGAGGACCCAGTTGAGCTTGTTGTTGTTTCCGGTGCCAAAGTCGACCATCATGTGCTTGTTGCGAAAGAAGAACATGATTGTACATGGGTCGTAGAGCTCTATAGATGCAGAAAAAATCAGTCTCGTTTGCCAAGGCTAGATAGATGGTGATGATGAAGCTCTTGTTGAAGGGGGGGAAATACGCACCGTACATTTGGTTAAAGTCGGGCACCTGGTCAATGTCGCAGACGTAGACGACGGCGAAGCTCTTTACCTTTTCGGCGATTTTGTAAAGGACCTCGTCCTGCTGCATGCAGGCCGGGTCCCAGTCGCGGCCGAAGCGGATGACGACGAGGCGCTCGTCCTCGCTGAGGATGGCCTGGTCGACGTGCCAGCCGGAGCTGAGGTGGGGGATGACGACGGAGCCCATGGTGGTCGGTGGGAAGGGGGGGTGGTGTGCCTCGTGACGGATGGGAAGAGTAGAAGATGCGCAGAGCTGGCAAGGGAGGGAAGAAGAAGAAAAAAAGTGATGCGATCGCGGAAGCTATTCTGGCCTACCAAGGTGGGGTAACGAAATGATTTGGCGGGGTTCGACTCGGTGCCTGGAGCGGCTGAGGCTCCCCCGCTATGACGCCTGAGCTCGGGTTGACGAGTATTTACATGAAATCAACTCTCGAAGATAAAGTATTCCCTGAGATGAATGTACAAGAACTCAGATGATTCAATTTGATTCCAATTGAGCTGATTTATAACAAGTTTGATTTAGTTTTAATCATCTCTCGTATAAGATTTCGACGGTGTTGAGTTGGTAAGTATCCTCGCAAAGACATCATGTTTCGATGCTGTGCACGCGTTGGAACGTTGCCATTTTACCACTTCTAGCTGTTGGCTCATTTAGCTTTCGTACTTGACGAGAGTGCCGGGCAAGCTTGGGGCAAGTGGTCTGGAGGTGTGTGTCTCGTAATTTCTGCTGGGGGCGACGCGGGCAGACAATGCCGATCCTGGCCGTACGCAAGAGGACGCAGGGCGCGCCGTGAGGAAAAGATTACTGAAGATTCAAGTATTGAAAGACCTAGTGTCAGCGGAAAGCTGCAGCATGGCCTACGGAGTACTCCTCGACAGATTGCGGTGGCAGGAGATGCCAAGGAAAGCAAAGATTGCCGGCGACAAAAATAACAAGACAAGCTGGCCGCAAGCCTGTGCGATGAATCACGTCTTGCGTTGAGCCTCGTCGCTCCCGTCAGCGTACCGCAGAGGCCAAGTAATCAGAGATCGTTCGTCGGCACCAGATGGGCAAATCGGCGTAGGGCTCTGCCATGTGAGCGGGCCGCTAAAAGTTACTTCTAATTGTCAAAACGGCCTCTGCACACCAGCGCCGAAGACTACGTATGGTCTCGTATAGAAGCCCGCAGCCCGCGAAAACCATACGACTACGACAGACCAAATGAGGGCTGTGCAATCACTATCTGAGCTATGACTTCATGTTACGAGGATCCTCTAGAGCTTAGTAAGCTCTTATGTTGAGTCCCTAGGGAGTGGGTAAAGCCTAAATCCTTTATATAGACTAAAAGCTTTTAGAATAAAATACTAATTAAAAAGCTAGGAGAGATTAAGAAGAGAGGAAAAATAAAAAAAAAGGGGATAAGGTTAATAAGGATATAGAGAAAAGCACTCTACTTTCTCTACTTCTTCTTCTACCTAAATAAGTTACCTAAGACCATACTATAAACTAAGGCCTAGCTATTATAGTAATATTAACTACTATAATAAAGTAACTAATAATTAAGGTATTGTTTCATAAATAAATATAGCTATCAGTAGGAGAGCTTTCTAGTAATATAAGTATAGTTATAAAACCTCTACAATTTCTATTAATATAGTAGCTATTAACTAAGAAGCCAAGATAAATTTATATAAAACT
>JAPFRW010000111.1:0-54075 GCA_030778065.1 Akanthomyces uredinophilus | reverse complement strand
TTACCAAAATGTACGCCCTGTGCGTTGATGTCAGCTCCTTTATCTAGCAGCACTCGAGTTGTCTCAATATTACCAAGAGCGGAGGCAGCCTGGAGAGCATTACCAAAATGTACGCCCTGTGCATTGACATCAGCTCCTTTATCTAGCAGCAGTCGAGTTATCTCATGATAACCTTCAGAAGAGGCCACATGGAAAGCATTACTAGAATCTCCGTCTTGTGCGTTGACATCAGCTCCTTTATCTAGCAGCAGTCGAGTTATCTCAAGATAACCTTGAGAAGAGGCAGCATGGAGAGCGTTACCATGGAGTCCGCCCTGTGCGTTGACATTCGCTCCTTTATCTAGCAGCAGTCGCGTAATCTCAAGATAACCTTTAGCGGAGGCAGCATGGAGAGCGTTACCAAAGAGTCCGCCCCGTAGGTTGACATCAGCTCCGTTATCTAGTAGCAGCCGAGTTATCTCAAGATAACCTTGAGCGGAGGCAGCCTCGAGAGCATTACCATAGTATCCGCCTTGTGCGTTGACATCAGCTCCTTCATCTAGTAGTAGTCGAGTAATGTCAAGATGGCCGCGCTCGGATGCAGCATGGAGAGCCCAACCCTCATCGCCATGCGCGTTAGCATTCATTCCGTTGTCTAGTAACAGCTGAACTGTCTCGAAATGGTCTCGGTAAGATGCCCAGAACAGTGCATTCGTCCAATCCTCATACGGCTCATCGATGTCCGTTTCGTTATCACGGATCCATCGTTGCAGTGTATATCTGTGTCCATGAAAGGCAGCCAGATCAATAGAGTTTAAACCCGGATGTTTCCACGGGGCGTCGAGTGTCTGCTTGCGATACCATAACATAAACCGTGCGCTAGTGACTTCGTAAAGCTGATCAATCGGAATAGCAATTATTTGCTCTGCGTCTGATGGCATCTCTCGCACATGGTCCGACCAATACTCTACAGAGTACTCTAGGAAACATGGAACGTCGCCATCACTCTGATTTACCTCGCCCTCTATATCCTCAAGAAGCAGATAACTGATGCATATATCCGATAATAAATTTTTCGTAATACTTTGATCGAGGAACCAGTCCTGACCGTTGCTGAGTAGAAATTCCCTGGCAGTCTGGTGGATTAGGTAGATGCGTCTTGAGTCACTGATGAACACAAAGAGTCCACATAAACGGCGGATCTTGGTGCCCAATCCTTGAGGATTTAGTCCATGTACGTTGCTGCTTAGTGGGCCACTTGATTTCGCATAGCCCAGCGCCATCGCCATCTCGTCGATCGTTAAAGGACGACGCGCGCCAATAATGATTCGGAGAATCAGTCTTACATCTGTGTCCTTATCCACTGGCACTTGATGTAAAATCTTCGTGTATGCAGCTGTGACTGAGCTGGGGATCAATTGAATCGATTCCTCCTCAGGCCGAAGGCTGTTTTGGAACTGGGAACGTATATCGTCCATGGCCAAGAAGAGCCACAGGTACGTGCGGTGTTTCATCCGCAGAAGTTGCTGTTCTAGACGTTTCTGCGTCTCTGATGCCAGCTCCAGGCTCCTCCCTAGCTCATCCACCTGCATCTTTACGACCAGGCTAACTTCTTTGTGAATTTGTGCATTCTCTTCTTCACCACGGACGTGTATAAGTGGGAATGATTGGAGGGTTCTACGGAAGCCCTCCTGTATGTTGTGGTACGGACGGCTAGTAACGAGGAATTTTAGCCAAGTCCGTTGGATTGGTGAGCGTTCTTGTGCATAGAACGTTTCTAGTTTCTTTATTAGACGAGCCCGATCAGCTGATCGGCATTCATCTAGTGCGTCAAAAATGCACACCGTACTAGCAAACGCAGAATCGGAGATTGAGGCGATAAGAATGCGCCAAAGTTCCTCGACCTCTTGTTGGATCTTTACCCCGTTCCTTTGCCACGGCGGCACGGCATGGCGCAGCAGCCATGGTTGTAGACAAAACAGTTGATGGAGCACAGCACACAATGCAGCTGCAAGATTGTTTTGCTCATCGTTGTCTTTGAAAAAAAAGTAACAAATCGAGGCCGAGCTGCACGCCTTTAGATCTCTGTCGATGAGGGATTTAGCAAGGACCGACTTGCCGCATCCCGGGTCCGCAGATATCCATAAGAGGTCGACATGCTCGCTTTCCTGCCAAGCAAGGTATTGAGAGTTCTCGAGGATCCATCGGCACGTGCCATCGACACGGTCAGGGTTGATGTTTTTATGCTGCTCATATGTAGAGGTCTTGAATGCTTGGTGGCATTCCTGCTGCTCTTTGGTCAATGACACCGCCCGGTTCTCCCGATGATGGTCTTCTCGCTGATGAAATGCTCTTTCTAAGCTCTTGTCGATGCAACGTGACGTTTGGTGCACTTCGTCAAATTTTCTTTGCACTGGAAAGGTCAGAAAAGTCACCATCGGATTTGGGGTTACTAACTATGACTCCATACTTCCGCAATTCTCGTCTCCGACGCGACCTTGTTCGGGAGAATCCGACGCAACAGATCCCTTGCATATGCTGCAGCTGCCATGGCTGCATATCCCTGCCACTCCTCATTCTTGTGCGAGTCGGAGTAGTCGCAGATGCCACGAATCACTAGGCACGGAAAGTGGTCCATCAGCCCTGCTGCCTCCATTTCGAAGCATAGCACGCCCATGCCCGTGGCCATCTTGTCACGAAATAATGCGTCTTTCATAAGTGTGTTGGCCGTTGCAATGAGTCCGTAATGGACCTTCAGTTTGTCTTCGCTTCGTTTTTGGCCTCGCTCATGTCGCGACACCAAGGTGGATGGCTCATCCCCACATGATTTGCTGCACTCTGCTTTAGAGTCACGATGTGTGAAGTCGGATTTGTACAGCCTGTCGCTCGTGGCGGGCGGGCGAGAGAAATGTTCATAAAGCCGCTCATTTTTTTGCAAAGCCTCGTCGATGTCTTTTTCGATTTGGTGGCCATCACTTTTGTATATGATCTCTTGTCCAGCGATCGCCGTCAGCAACCAGGGTGGCGGCGGAGTCAAGGTTCCCGTTAATAGGAAAGACTGATCTTGCATGGCCTTGCCAAAGTCGTACTGTATCACGCCAGCTTTCCCGTCACCTGGACTGCTAACCACAACATCACCGAGTCGGACATCCTGCTGCGGGGTTGGGGCGCCGCCCCCGATTCCCACCATTAGTCCAATTCTTATATTGGGAAATGTGTGCAGCATGTCTCGTGCGACAGTGGCGGCGTTGACATGGCCGTACTTGCCACGCGGTAAGACGGCGATAACGACATTGTGGCTCCCGATTTTGCCCAGCGTGTACCAATTATTGTCATGCTGAGACACTTCAGCCGGCGCGTCGTGTAACTCGTCGAGGAACGCCCGTGCCGCGATGGCTTCAGTACTAAGGGCGCAGATATATCCGACCGTGTAATCTTGAAGGTTTGACATGCCGCTGATGGGGTGACACCGTCCACAAGGGGCGAAGAGACTGCTGTGGTCAACGTAGACGAGCAGAAACTAGAGGTGATGCGCACGAGGCGAGCACCTGCACTGGTGGCGCAGTCGTAGTGAGTCCAGCCACTCAGGTCGCGCCACGACATCCTGCATCGAGGCTGCAGAAAGGCAGACTTGCGAGCGCGATGCTGAAGCAGCATCTACAATGTGTATGGTAGCTGGGGAGTACAAATAGGGCAAAGAGCATCCTTCCCAACACGCTGACGGGCGCAAGAACACCCGCGCACTTTTCTCAGGCTACCGCTAGTGTCGTACCACTTCATTAGGTCTCATGCATCGTTCTGGGGTTGTTATGGACTCGCTGTCTCACTGGCTCTGGTTGAAAATGTTGCAGGGCAGCGATTCCAAACAAAATGTTATCAATTACAGCACTGAACGTGGTTCACAAGTAAGTTTTGCATCTACATAATACTGTGCAATGTAGACAATCGAAGGTGAACTGCAAGTATTTTCCTGTTTAATTGGGCACATTTTTATTAGGGACTACACGTGCCCGCACCACTTCCTGCGGAAGGTTTGCAGCGCACGCAGCTAAAGCATCTCAAGTGCGCGAGTCGCTTGACTGAGCGACTTGCCTCTCGATTACGTTGTATATTTTTCCATTTTCATTCACTATGAATAACAAGTTGGGGTTTTGCGGCCCACAAACGGAGTTTAGTGTTGTGGCTTCAAGTTTCTCTGTCTTCTGCGAATTGTAGAAGCGGCGCGGCAGCTTGTAGAGGACAGCACGCTGGCGCGAAATGGGAGGCCACGTCCACGCAGTATCAGCTCGTGGGCACTGCAGTACGAAGCTCCGTATTATAGACTTGGCATACATACCGAAGACAACTGCATCGTCAACTGTGGCTATGGTATCGAAAGATCTACCGCTGCGCCGCCCTTGTCAGGGTGCAAGAGTGGCGCACTTACAACGAGGCTCCCAGGCACTTTAGGCTATGATGTCATTTGTATGCCAATAAAATCGTGGCCGACCACCAACTTAATTGTGGACGACCTCTACCATTACCCCGTTATAGGTAGTGACCGGGCTAGAGGTGAATGTTTAGTTATAGATCTAGCCATGAATAGAAGCAGGCTGTCCCTCCAGTAGGCACACCCCTAGTTAGTACACGTGTGACATCATCATGGAGGCCGCCCCGACGACAAGGTGCTGCCGCCCTCGGAGTATATAATAAATTCTGTCCCTGCATACTTCAGTCTCTTTTATATTTTCCTCGTCTGTGTAGTCAAGCCATACCAAAAATACTCATCGCCGTCATACCGTCCTCATCATTATCGCTATCATGGCTCAAGCTCACCAACCCGTCCAGCTGCCGCCTCTGGCGCAGCCCATTGCCCAGTTTGACGCAACCATTGCGCGCACCACGGAAACCATTGTACTCAAGGAAAAGGTGCTGTCGCTGACGGGCGACAGCTTCGACATTAAAAACATCCAGGGCCAGCCCATCCTCAAGGTCAAGGGCCGCCTCGCCAGCATCTCCGGGCGCAAGTCGGTCTACGACATGGCCGACAGGCATCTGTTTGACATTGTCAAGGAGCACTTGCACATTCACTCGACGTACGCGGCCGAGACGCCCGACAAGAAAAAGTTTTTAGAAATCAAGTCCTCCATCAAGCGTAAGAAGAAAGAAAATGAACTCCTTTTCCGCACCGGCAAAAGGGGTTTTTGGCTAATCTAGTGATAGTCTTTGGCTCAAAAGCAACGGCGACGTTTACGGCACCCAATGGCCAGACGCACGTCTTTGGCATGCGAGGCGACTGGCTCGACTCGCAGGCCGAGATTGTGCTGGGCGAGGACAAGGCAGGACCGGTCGTGGGGCTGATTGACCGCAAGTTCTTCAACAAGAGGGAGTTTTTCGGCGGCCAGCAGACGTACGCGGTGACGATTGCGCCAGGCATGGATATTGCGCTTGCGGTGGCACTGTGCATTGCGCTCGACGAGAAGAACAATGACAAGTAAGGCGACTCTTGCTCCTTGATCGTAGCCTATCTGGTTATTTTGTCGTCGTCTTTCCCTGGTTTGAAGGGCTACAGAGCCCGAATAGCATCTAGCACTTGCATTTTTAATATCACACGTTGATATGGCCATGTTCTCCTACGCGGCATTGGTTGCAAGCTAAACATTGAGTGCCCTGGCAGTAAAACAGACGTCAATCAGTTTATTACACCATCATTGCAGGATGCAGGATAGGCAAGATTGCCGGTCATTTGTCTAATAAGTGAATTCAGCTTGATGGATGTTCAATTAATATATTTCCGACCATGGTTTACGAGTGGTGGTGAATTTTAGGTTGGAAAGAAAGCCACAACTTATAGGTTGATCCTTACCTAGTTATACCTACCTAGGTAGCCGTCACATGCTCCATGCAGGGCCACTCGTGGTACAAGTGCTTCGGTGGTGCTCCCCACGAAAAGCGTCTCACACCCTCAGCAGCGTCGTTAAACAAAAGGGCATGTAACAAAAAGAAAGTCATCTACACAACCCGAATTAAATGTTTTTGATAGATATCATGTAGTACTTTAGACTAGCCAGAGTAACGACATTTACAGCATAGTTGTGGTAGTTACAGGTTCAGAGATGTATGCAAATAGAATATTGTTCTTGTACCTTGCTGCAATTTACTGCTAGAAGCGGCGTGACGGGAGCATCACCATTGGGAGGCATTCTGCTTCAGAAGAAGCCTCGCCGAAGTGGGGCTTGGCACGAGTACCTACAGTGATCTGGTCCCTGAATCCCCGGTGGGCAGATTCAGGCCAGGGCCAGCAAGCTGTGAGCGACCAGGGCAATGTATAACCGGCCAGACCACCCGATCCCGCGGAATGCTAAGATAAAAGCAAAATAAAATACCCCGGACTGGCACGAACCGATTGTCCCGCCTCCATCTTTGACGTCCGCGGACTTTTCGACGCAACCCCGGCTCGATAGCCTCATCTCTCCAGTCTGACTGCCAGCATGTGAGGGAAGCCGATTGGGGGAGCCTCCAGGGTCGGAGTGGGGCCAACCTCGGCTGTACGCCCAGCTCACCAATAAAGACCGATCCCTGGTCATCAACGCCGTGATGAATTCCGACCTGTGACCTTGAACCTCTGCTACTTGGCCTCGACATCCCTCAATCGTCTTTTCTTATATCCTCTTGCTTGCTTCCGGATCTTGTCTTGCCCCTCGCATCCTTTACCAATAACCACCTTTTTTTTTTTTTTTCACAACACAACCGCCACCATGCCCATCGTCACAGAGCTCACCCGCAAGCTGGGCATCCGAGGTAAGCTCCGTTTGACGGCCTCGCATCCTGCTCTCGCCGCGCAAGCACAACTAACCCGTTCCTCCTCGCAGTCCCCATTGTCCAGGGTGGCATGATGCACATTGGCACCGCCGACCTCGCCGCCGCCGTCTCCAACGCCGGCGGCCTCGGCATCATCACCGCCCTCATCTTCACCACGCCCGCCGCCCTGCGCGACGAGATCCGCCGCTGCCGCACCCTCACCAAGAAGCCCTTTGCCGTCAACATGACGCTGCTGCCCTCCATGGTGCCCCCCGACTACCCGGCCTACGCGCAGACCATCATCGATGAGGGCGTCCGCATCGTCGAGACGGCCGGCAACTCGCCCGGCCCCATCATCACGCAGCTGAAAAAGGCCAACATTACCGTCCTGCACAAGTGCACCAGCATCCGCCACGCCCTCTCCGCCGTCAAGCTCGGCGTCGACTTTCTCAGCATCGACGGCTTCGAGTGCGCCGGCCACGTCGGCGAGAGCGACATTACAAACTTTATCCTGCTGAGCCGCGCCCGCCAGGAGATCAAGATTCCCTTCATCGCCTCGGGCGGCTTCGCCGACGGCCAGGGCCTCGCCGCCGCCCTCTGCCTCGGCGCCTCGGGCATCAACATGGGCACGCGCTTCATGTGCACCGTCGAGGCGCCCCTGCACGAAAACATCAAGAAGACGATTGTCAAGTCGGACGAGAACCAGACGGCCCTGGTGCTGCGCCGCTGGCGCAACACCAGCCGCCTCTTCAAGAACAAGGTCACCGAGGAGGCCCTCAAGATTGAGCGCACCAGCACCACCGGCGAGTTCAGCGAGGTCGCCCCCTACGTCTCGGGCAAGCGCGGCAAGGAGGTCTTTTCCAACGGCGACCCGGAGCACGGCGTCTGGACCACCGGCCAGGTCATGGGCCTCATCCACGACATTCCCACCTGCGACGTCCTCGTCAAGCGCATAGAGAAGGAGGCCGAGACGGTCCTCAACGAGCGCGCCGCCCTCGTCGTCCCCGAGTCGAAGCTGTAGAAGCAGCCAGGGCATTTCTGGGCCGGCAATTGGATTTGTGAGAGGCGGGACAATATAAAGACGTAAAATATTAAGATGTTAGACTAGAAGTCACGATTGACAATGACTCTGTTCTTTGGAAACTTTTTTTCCTTGTTGTTTATTTACTGCATGTAGTCTTTGTCAATATTTCACGTTTCTCTTCACATTTACCCCTGTCCTCGAACATTATGTTTGTCTATTCGTGAAGCAATCCGCAAACTAAAGGAAAATGACTAATTCGAAAAAAGAAACCACAAAAAAGAAAAAGAAACGAAGTGACCATGCTGTACTTTCTTCATCCGACTCATTCGATTACCTCCACAAACTCATCAAACGACGACCGCACCATCTCCACATCCGTCTCCTCCCCCGCGCAAACCTCTTCTTTCTCTGCCACATCCCCGCAATCCGATGCCGCAGGCGTCAACGGGAGCCTCCTTGACGCATCCCGCTTTGTGACGGCGGCCGTTTCCAGCTGCTTCTCAAAGTCTGGCCAGCACGCCGCCGCCGTGACGGCATCGTCCGCGATGGGGCGTCCACTCGCGTCCATCAGCACCGTCGGCGCGCCAGTGTGGGCGCCGCGCCACGGGCTCAGCGGCGACTGCGGCACGTAAAAGTAGTCTTCACGGACTTGGTCTGGTCCCATCGTCGTCGTCTCCTCCATGACCACCATGGAACAGGGCCGCTGCTTCTGGCTCCAGGCGTTGTACTTGCCGAGATTGTGCGGCCAGTAGCGCGGCAGCTCAGCGGCCGCCGCCGCCGCCGCTGCTTCGTCGTTGCCGTCGCCGTCGCCGGCCCAGCGGCCCTGGACGAGCCGCGTCTCCAGCAGGCCGCCGCGCATGCCGCAGTAAAACGTGTCGGCGACGTCGCAGGACCGCGCCAGCGAGACGACATTCTCAAAGACGGCGCTGTGGGCGTGCACAGTCGCCTGTGTCGTCGCCCGCCGCGAGCCTGCGTGCCCGCGACAGGTGATGTCCTCGCTAAGACGGCACGCGATGGCGGCGCTGCCCTCCGGCGGCGGCGACATCGGGGCGTAGCGCTCGTCTTGCCGGCTGTTGCTCCTGTGACCTGGAGGCGGACCGTCGGCCGAGCACGGCAGCTCGTTTGTGCAGTGGTACACCTTCATCGGGCTGCGGTAGTCGAAGAAGTGCAGGGCCGGGGACATGCTGGACCCGGCCACGAAGCGCTCCTGGCCGTGCGTCATGAGCGCGCTGCTCGGGTCCTGCGGGCTGCCTCGACCACGGTAGAATTTACAATCGAAGGGTGCGGGGGTTCGAAGATCGATGAGCCTTGCCAGAACAGGTCAGTATGAGCAGCTACAAAGTTGTTTGTAACATGAAGAGTGGCAGATACCTGATTGTGCCGTCGCACCATGCGCCGAGGATCAACTTTCCATTCGCGCCCACATTTTCGATGGCATTGACTGACTGTAGGCGTCCCAGTCCAGCATCTCCTCCATTGTTTGAAGATGCAGACTGCAGCCGCAACCCATCTGGCGTGAGCGAACCCCATCGCAGAGGGTCATATACACCTGCGATTCCACAAACCACAGTGGTGCTGTCAATAAACTTGGTCGTATTCATAAACGTGCGACTCTGACAGGGCTGCTGGTTCCAAGAAGCGTCATATACCTCAATCGGCTTCAGCTCAGAGTCTTCGTCGGCAGGTAGCTGCGCCAGGCTGTACAGCCGCAGATGTTTATCCTGGCCGGTCGCAAGCAAGTTGGACGTTGGCTCCCATTCTATGAAGGAGATTGCAGTGTCGTCTGACCAAATATGGTGATTAGAACGTGACGGACGGCTCTCTTTGTAGTCTCTGGCTTGCGGGAGCAGAGAAAGCCGCACCATTGTCGCAATGCAGCTGCCGATGAGCCGCTGCAGGTGAACCTGGCCATTTGCGCGCCCAGTGAGGACCTCTGTCTCGTCGCGGCGATGCACCACCGACAGCGCGGTAATGTCCCCCGGCCCGCGATCAAAGCCATTGTCCCGTCCGAGGTGCTGCGTCCAGCGACCCGGCCGCCTGCCCTCGATTCCCGACCTCTTGACCATGAGGTCCTCGCCCGCGCCGCACGCCACGACCTCGTCCGCCGTGCCAGGGACCAGCCCGGCGTCCACCGGCGTCGCATGCCCGACGCTCCGCGGACCCTTGCGGCCGCCGCGATGACGGTGGTGCGCGCCGTCCCACGGCGCAACCGGATGCTCGCCGTAGCTGTAAATGTCAAAGGCGCGCCGCTCCCACGCGCGGTCCATGGCCGCCGTCTTGCGTGCCAGTCCCCGCCAGCTGCCTTCGCCGCGCAGGTGCGCGGGCACGCGGATCGACGGAAACGTCGACCGGAAAAAGGACCGCCAGCCGGCGTCGCCCATGAGACTGTCCAGGTGGGACGATGTCGCGGCGTAGCTGGCAGCGTCGGTGACAGTGTCGAGCTGCGCTGCGATCATCGCGAGCAGCTCGGGGCTGAGGGAGCTCAAGGTGGCGCGGCTGCGCAAAAGGGTAGCATTCTTCTCGGACAGCATATCTAGACATTTGGAGCAAGAGGTTTTCTTGATTCTTTTGCCAAGTTTTACTTTGCGAAATGTACAAAAAGATGTGAAAAGGTCAAGTTGTTTCTGAAAAATTTACCCCGACAAACTGGCACGCCTTGTCCTTTTAAACCTGTAATCAATGTGGTTAACCGTGGCAATACTGTATATTCCATTTTTCTCTTCTTTTCTAAATTTCCATCAAAGCCAACACGCCGCCATGTGTACAACTCACGCAAACCTCAAAATCCCCAAGAGTACGCCACTTAGCCAGTTCCGCGCCGTGTGGCGGCCAGGGTTGTGGTCCAATCGCTTTATATGCTTCGAGGTGCGTCTTTTGTTTTGCATCAGATAATAATCTGCTGCTTTGGGAGTGAAAATATCCCATGAGAAACTTCCGAAATGGGTGTAAATCAGCCTGTGCTGGTCGAGAGTCATTCCAGCGCTCTACCATGGCTCCATGGCTTCCTTTGCTTGTACTCGCCACTGCCTGTGTGGCGCCGGTTTGTTTGTTTACGCAGACGGACCACGGGGAATTTCTCCCGGTCAAGGAAAACAAAGATTCCACAGTCGTCTCGCACGACTACTTACGCAGCGTCTGCTTCGTATTACAAATGAGCACGCAAGATCATGTGAGCTTTAGTCCATCGCCGGCATGGCAACATCGTTTCCAAGAATCTCGGTTACTCTATACAATCGTCGACCATATGTATTCAAACATAAGCACTCTCTCCAAAAAGAAGACCTTCGATGGTACTTGGACATGCTTTTATCCTGGAATACGCGCAGCGCCCTCGTTTCCTACCTTCCTACGCTCGCGACAGGCCCGTTCGTTTCTTCGACGAGTTTTGTAGACAGTGCAAAACTACAAAGTACCACTTGCACTTCCATTTCCAACCCTCGATAGCAAATGCTTGCGTCCGAACCCTTTTTGTTACTGAATTTTGTTACTGAAATGTTGTCGGATTTCAGAGATCTTGGCGCAGTCGCGTGATGAGGATTTGTTACATCATAGAAGCCTCTGGCTGCTCAGGATTGCGCCTTTCGGGGCTGACGAAACGCATTTTTACTGTGATTATTTTCCGAGGCTTTGCACAGCTAGCTACGTGGTTCTCATTCTTTCTGTGGCAAGGCCGTGTTGGCTCCTGGCTGGCGTTGGCGGTCGCCACCAAACCGTGGTCGGCGAAATTTCCGAAATTTATATTGACAGAACTCACACAATACATCGCATTCCAACTTGGGCATCAAGTTTCCGGAATTACCAACCCGGGATGAAGCGCAGAAATGGAGGGAGGCAGCCCGGTCAAGTTACGGTTTGGTGGCGTCGAGAGCGAAAACCCATCAAGCCACATCTATATGGGAAGAGCCATTTTCCAGAAGAGATGCGACATGGTTGCGAAAGACTTTACTCGCGGAATCTACTTCATGTCCGTAAGTAGCATGCAGCTTCGCAGTATCATCTCCGCGCAAGTGAGCGACAACAATGACGGCACGGATTCAGCCCTTGTCTCTGTGATTGCGGACAATGACCTCGAGTTATCAAAGCAGTTTACTGCTTTGACGGAACGTCACCAAGTCTGCTTTGTCCTGCATCGCGAAAGCATATTCTTTGCTCCCATGGCCGGACCACATATGTATATAAGGCCTCCGCATCCTTATTGTAGCGACGCGAGTTTTTCGAGGAAACCCCCGATTCTGAACCTCAAAGAGTTTCTTCATTACGCACCGCCTTTCCACCAGCTTGACCTCAAGCTTTCATCACAATTGAGCACTCGACAGCTCTCGAAACAACATCACATAAACTCCCACAGCATGGCAAAGTTCAAGTCTTGCCCAGCATCACTGGGCAAGATGCCTGCCTGCACAGACAAAAAGCTCCCCCAGCTATCTGTGCAGCAGAAACTGGCAATAAATGCCTCTCTTCACGACGAAACCGCCCGCAAATCATGCTTTCTGTGCTACATGGCGCGCCAAGCCGAGCGCCGCAGGCGCCATGCGCTCATGAAACCCATGAAGCCGGTGGCGGGCTACCTACCGGGAGGTCTGCCAAAAAATATTCAGCTGCTTCCCAGGGGCGACACGCAGGGCCCGCGATGCTCGACGCCCGAGGGCTGGCGCAGGGCGGCGCTCATGTACCAGCGCCAAGTAGACCGCGAGGAGACCATGGCGGCGATTCAGAGAACGGTCTATAGCCCGCTCAGCCCCATTGCCGAGGAGGGCGACGAGGGCGACGAGGGCGACGAGGGCGACGAGGGCGACGAAGAAAGCGTTGTAATATGCAACAAGTCGACAGTCTTGGTCGTCGAGCTTCACATTTGCGCGCACCTTTACCACAGGGCCCGGCACGATCAAAGTGGCACGTACCACAAGGCAGCGATCGCATCGCTGGAGCGCAACGAGTTTCTCCGGCACGCAAGCCTTGTGGTACTGCTCGGCTGGTTGATCAAGAAGTCCAAGAAAATTTTAAAGAAATCCGTTCATGATATTAAGAGCCATCGCAGCCGGGAGTGGATTTTCTGAGAAGCTGGGAAACATTGGCCCGTCCTCGGCATAGTCTGCCAGGCACACCACGAGCATTTGGAGCTGGAAAGTCCGCATCATGCAGCATATATGTTGGAGTTTTCACACAAGCTTTATTTGTGTTTGGCTTTTCTTTTTAAATATAAGGAATTCTTTCTTCATTCTCTTTTAAAGAAAAATTGCATTTTTAATAAACTATAATGGTCGGTCGCCACAGACTTAACATGCAACGCCGCACAAGGAAGAGCATTCGAACCATTGGCTGAGTTGGACAAAGGCACACCTGCATGGCAACTCACCAAGGCCACCAAATCCTATTAGGAACTCATAGAGCCCCGGTCCCGTACCAGGCGACGTGTACCTCAGGTAATAGAATAGCTTTTTCCTCAGTAAACGCTATCGCCTTGAGTAATAACTGCTCTGCGTGACACCAAATCTCCATGTCCTAGAGCCTGCCGACCCGGTGTGGGCTACTTCTTGTCGCGTAGCAGCAAAAGTGAGATCCCACACCTGCTGGCGTGTTAGATCTTATCAAGTACCTCGACACCTCCTTTCGTCGGCGCGCGAGTGGCCCGTGCCGTTCACAGAAGACGCCTTGCCTGCGAGGTCGCGTGCCGCTCTATGCGCATCGCCCCAGAGCCCTTCAAAGAATGCCTCCTCTACTTGCGACGGTGGAAGCCCTGTATAGACGCAGCCGCCCTATGCCTCGCCTTCCCTCTTCTCCTGGCTGCGCAGACGGGCTGGTGGTGTCCTCTTGTCACCCATTGAACGGCCGCACCGTGAATGATCGGCCAGGATTGCCAGTTCCGGCTCTAGAGAGGGGATGTATAAACACAAAGCCCATGTACCTCTCCGAGGGCTCTATGGTGAAATTTTGGTGTTGTGACGAGCCTGCCCGACAGAACATACTCACGTACCGTGTAGCGGAAAAAAACAGCTGCAGTGCAAGGTAGATAGGAAATTACGACTACGCCTGCTGGCCCAAAGAATGTCAACATGAGCCTTCTTTCATTACCCTAGCTGGAGGTTGTGGAAAAAAAAAAGCCATGTATTCTAAGTAGTTTGAAATGAAGAGTGAGCATTTATATTATCAAACAAGGTCAGCCTCTCACTAAATCAACTGTCGCGCATTGAAACGACCCGCCAAGGCTGTTGACGTGCTGGAAAGGCAACATGATGGGCTCCATGCCAAATTTATCCCGAACCCAGTCAGCGAACTCGGTGGCTTGTGCCTCAACAAAAACGCGCTTCTCGTCGATGATGAGCACATTCATGACGACCCAGCGCGACGTCATGAACATCGGCGGGTGGCCGGGGCCCGGTGGGGGGCCGGCCGGGAATTCTGGGCATGGGTGTAGCTCCCAACCGTCGAGGGCGCGGAGCCCGCGCAGCGACTTCTCGGCAACGAATTCCGGGTTGTCGACGAGCACTCCACGGCGCAGCGGCAGCAGTGTCGAGTCAATGTGCACCGCCTTGTCATACTTGCTCTCGATCAGCTCGATTGTGTAGCCCTCGGGCAGCACCGACTGCAGATATTCGACGCCCTTGGCGTTTGTGACGTGGCTGAGCTGTCCAATGATGTGCTTGCCGAAGCGCATAAAGTCGGCCGCGTCGAACGCCGGGCGAGTGTTGTTGATGGACCATCGGCCGCCCGCCAGCGTACCCGTCTCCTCATCGTTGCCGTCATAGATTGTGTCTCGCCCGGTCCGCGTCGGCGCCCGGCACACCCGGTACGCCGCCGACTCTGGGTGTGACAGCTCGCTGAGGATGGTGCTGAACCCGAGGTTGATTTCCTACTTGCGGCACTCCCACGCCGGGATCGACTCGATCAACGACGTGCCGACGGTCAGCAGCCTGTCGCGGGGCATCGCCCCCGTGTACATGCCGTGCTTGATCCAGTCCACCTCGTCGGGCCGGTACACCTTGACGCCGCACCGTTTCAGCACGTTGGCGAACTGATCTAGCTCTTGTTGCGCCTTGGCCACAATCTCGGCCGGGAAGGGGTTCCACGGCCGCAGCTCGCCAGCATACTCGGGCGGCGTACTGGCCTCGGCCACCTGGCGAGGCAGCGCGGGAAACGCCGAGTGCTCGGCACGGCCGACGATGACTGCCCTCAGTGGCGACCACTCATCCTCAGCGTCGACAAGCAGTCTCTTGGACGCTGAACCGCCAGACGTATGGACGGGCATTTTCATACTTATTCCTGCTGCGGGAAACAAATGTGGGAAGGAGACGGTATTTGGGAATGCTCATATTGAACAATTTTGCGGCCGTCAAGGGAACAAAGCGCTTTATAAACGAAGGCCTAACTCAGATGGCCGGTCTCATGTACGTCACACAGCCTGCGTCATGGCTGAATTAAAATTGGATTTCGATAAGACATGTTTCTTTTGGGTGTCTCGGGACGGAAGACAGCTGAGACATATAGTCAGCATACTAAGTATTTTACACACACGGGGGATGCGCCGATCGCGCCACATCGACGGGTGCTAGTTCTCTCGAGTCAAGATTCAATTTTTACCTAGTATTACAAAATTGTGATCACATTCAAAGGCAGTTATTGGGGTCAATAATAATCTGGCCAAGGGAGTCCGTGATTTTAAAATCCGCCCTCTGATTAGTGAGTGATAGCTGTAGGCGTCTGAATCCTGCCGCCTTCTGCTGCTGACAGTCCTGCAAGAATGTGGGTGCTGTAGCCCAACTGTCCAGTTTAACTCCCGCCGCTAACTGTAGATTCACGTGAAAAAAACAGGGCGTCACTGCAGGCTACTTGATTTGTGGCAGAAAAATTGGACTTGTCAATTGCGGCACGGCCCGTGCATCTGACAATGCGCTGGTACTGGAGATTTTCCTCGCGTATGTTGGCGTGGTTCCCGGTGCCCCGACAGTGAATATTCGCATTGTGTCTCCTTATCCGTATGCACTTAGATTCCCTGCACACAGGAGGAAAAGATGCGGAAAGTAATTTGTCGATGGCGTACTTGTACCGGTCCGGAAGGGATCGAGGCTCAATTGTTGTTTTTCTCAGGAGTTTCGATTCATTCAGCTTCTTTTACGTTACGTCACCACGCGCATGGATTGAACAGCTTTCCTTGGCAATATTTGACGCAGAAAGCAGAGTTTTCTCAGACCTATTTGCTTTTTAGACGGCAAGCCGAATTGACTGACGATGCCACGTGGTGGAAACAACTGTTCGCCGCTTTTTGGTGTGTCTGGGTGGTGTAAAGGCGGCGGACAGTAGTTTCTACCACTTGGATGCGAAAGGCGCACGCATGTGCGACTTTGCCGTAGGCAACCCTTTCCCTCTTCGATAGTTTCACGTCGCCAATATATGATTGGCCAGTCAGAGGTATATGACAGCATTTTAGTCAAAGATGAAAAATGAGCGAAGACAGCCTTGGACGTCAGCCCTTCGATCAGTAAGTGCGATCTCGATAGAAACAATCGTAGTAACCCTAACAATCAGACTTCCCTCTACACTATGACTTGTTACGTCCCTCACTAACTTTTCCAAAATGAGGGCTGCCATTTTTGCGCTGGGGCTAGCGAACCCAGTCAACGAGTCAACACCGGATGCAAAACTGTTACGGTCCAAACTAAGTATATTGACAACCTGGCTGGGAAACTAGTACGTGCATCGAAAAGCTAAAGAAGAAGAGCAAAAGGGGGAGCTCGGGTAGCTCAGCTCTTGAGCTCGTCCGATGTAAAGCAACTCCACTCACACCAAAAGCTCACACGCATATACATCAACCACAAGAGACAAGGAGAAAATCAGTAGATTGCAGCGTGTCTATAGCAATTGAAAATGCAAAAAAAATAAAAGGAAAAACATACAGCAGCCGGTGTTCGCTGGTCGTCACCGACCCAACTACTAATCTGCCGGTCAGTAGCTTGACTTCAGCGGAGCAAACGGGACGCGGTATTCTCTACTGCCTGTGGCCGTATGTACTCACTGCCGAGCTGAACTGACTTATATTTACAGTCTGTTGTATGACTGTAGACGGTTGTTTCCCGAGAAAAGAATAATTCAGTAATTGTCGAGAGATCTGTGACTGTTTTCTTGTGTTGATAGCTTGATACATGGCTGGACACTGGTCGACCCTGACCTCCAGCGCACTTGGAGCTTTGGCAATGGTGAAAATGGTATCGGCTCGAAGAGTTCCTCACTAAGGCCATGACGTGCTTTACTCCCCGAACCCAGTCTTTGACCTTTGAACAGGCTTTAATACAAGTTAGCACTTGTGGAAGATTTAACAATCAAAAAAGCCTCATCAAGAAAGGCGATTAAGTCGCCGTCAGCAATCAATGGCATAAAGAATATCCAGTTGGGCAATTTCGGATTAAAGCGTGTTTTCTTTGTTGACAAAGCGGCAGTGCAGCCATTCTTTCTTCAAACGACATCGTACCTCTACTTGCACTCGGCAGCCGCGATGCCTCATCTGCGGCTAAGACGCGATACAGCATGCTACATATTGGTACAAGGCAGAGTAACAAGCTCAGTTGATGTCTGTAGTTTGCTATGTCATTGCGGCATTCAGTTGCAGGCTCACGCTCATGACTGGGCTGTCTGCAGCTTGAACGGAAAAGAGGCATGGCCAGTAACGACACCCACAGTGTTCTTGATTGTCACCGAGTGAAACCCATCTAGCGCACTGCGCGTCTCCGCCGTGCCAATGTCGAGTCGTGCCAAGATTTCTGGAAGGGCACTGTAGAGCATGTCCAAGTTGCCGTCTTCGATTTTCGCGGCAATGCCGACAGCCCCGACCGCACCAAGACGCCTCGTCTCGTCGCACTCACGAATGCCGATCCCGTAGCAGGCATCCGCTCCGATTTTGCCAATGACGCGCCCCTCGTACGCGCGCATGAGCGCGGTGCAGAAGCGCCCCTCGCCGGCGACCATTTCAGGATACGTCGACATGGCGTTGAAGACCCGTGTCATGCTGCGCTGCCTCTGCGTCACGCCCTCGTCGCCTCTGGCGACCGCATCCGCAGCTGCTGCAAACGCCGCGTTTGTGGTGGCAAGATGGACGAGAGGATACGCCGGCGCCGGCATGTTGCAGCCGTCAATGGCCCAGTGGACTTGCTCGGCAGGAAGCCGCGCAATCTCCTCGGTGGCCTGCTTCACGCGTTGCTGGAGGGGGTGCGAAAGCACATGATAGTCCTCCGGCCCCGCGCCAATCGCTCGTGCAGCGGCCAGCATGCCTGCATGCTTTCCGGAGCAGTTGCTCCACACGGGTGTTGGCTCGAAGCCAGCCTGGGTCCATTGCTTGCTCCTGTCCGGCAAGATGGCGGGATGGCCACCACAGCGCAGGTCGGCTTCCGAGTTGCCCGCCTTGGCCAAGATGCCCTTGGCCCGCTCTACATGTCGGTCCTCGCTGCTGTGCGAGGCGCACATGAGGGCGAGGTCAGCTTCGCCGAGGCCATACTTTTCGAGAGCTCCAGTCTCGACAATGGCAACAGCCTGGGCAGGTTTGGCTGCTGAGCGAATCAGGGTGACCCGATTCGGGTCGCCGACAACGAACAGGATCTTCCCTGTCGAGTCGACGACTACAGCATGAAGCTCATGCCGGTTTTCGATGATGCCATTTCTGTCAATCACAACATAGTTGTCGTCGCGGGTGGTCTTGGTCATGCTATGGTGGCTTGCTTTGTGGACGTTCTTGTTCGAGGAGAGAAGTTGAGTGGGAGATGTAAAACAGAACGAAGCTACTTGCAAAAACTGCTTTGAACTAAAGAGGAAAAGAAAGGAGCAATGGTGACTAACAAAAGGAGTAGCAGTAGCCTACTTATATCTTCCCCACAGCTTTCCAGCGGCATCGCCCCGTGGGGGGAACTTGTGGTTATGGCGGTGCGCCTTAGCCTTGTTCCAAGTGGATGCAATTCGGCATTGGCTTTTGTTGATGACCAAATGAAGAAGGTCTTGTGAGTCATATCTCAGTCTGTGATCTTTCGGTGCCATGGAGAAGCCACGAAACGAGCGCCGTCAATCGATTGCCATATTAGGCAACGCCGTATGGTCTTTCTCAGCACGGTTTAAAAGCACTAAAAAGGCGCTTCTAGCAGCCCTGCAGCTGGAACGCACTCTCTAGAATTTAGGCACCTGGAGACAGCATGTTGTTGCAGTTCTACAAAGATCGCAGCATGGGAAGTAGACACGTTTTTATATCTGCCTATCCAGGCAACCGCTGCCAACTGTGCATTTCATGCCAAATCAAAGTACTTAAAGACCCTAGATCTGGAGGGCCAGAAGTTGCATCCCAAGCTGGTCCAAAATAGTTTTCAGGTCATGCATCTGCTCGTTCTAGGCGGAACTCACTACGTCGGGCGCCTTGTTGCAGAGCAGGCTCTGGCTCGCGGCCACAAAGTCACCGTCTTCAATCGCGGCAACAAGCCAGCCCCTGTGGGCGCGCAAGTCCTGCTCGGTGACCGTCTAGCGGGAAATGGATACGCCGCTCTCGACAATCTGTCTTTCAACGCCGTCATCGACACCTGGGCCTCGGACGCCTCTGCGGTCAAACAGGCGATTGCCGCTCTCAAGGGCCGAATGAAGCACTATGCATTCGTCTCCAGCATCAGCGTATACGACCACAAGGCGTCGACGGCGCCTTACGACGAGTCGTCTGCGCTTCACTGCATAGAAACGACGCCAGTCAAGTACTTTAGAGACAAGCTGTGTTCGGAGCGCGAAGCTGCCCAGTCTGGCGTGCCGACCCTCATTGTCCGGCCCGGGCTCATCGTCGGCCCCGGCGAGACCACGCCTGGCAGGCTGCCGTGGTGGCTGCGGAGGATGGAGCGAGGCGGGCCGACGGTGGCGCCGGGGCCAGAAGACCTGGCTCTGCAGTTCATCGACGGGCGCGACCTGGCCGCGTTTCTGATTGACGGTGCGGAGCGCGAGCTTCACGGCACTTTTGACGTCGTTTCGGGCATGAGTCACATTACGCTGGCAGGTCTCCTGGGCGCCGCCAATGATGCCGCCGGTGGCAGAGCCTCGCTGGTGTGGGTACATAGTGATGAGGTGGCGATGGCTGTTGTTGGAAAGCGGATGGAAATACCAATGTGGTTCCCCGAGACACATGCATCCATTTTTCAGAGCACAGGCAAAAAAGCGAGAGCGGCTGGCCTAAAAATACGGCCGGCGCTTGATACTATTAACGATACGTGGCATTGGGTCAATATGAGTGGATGGGAAATTGGAGATGGTCCTGCAGGTGTGCCAGAAGATGTCGAGGCTGCCATCCTTGAGTAGCACGCCAAAGTAAACAAGCAATAAATTTCTAGCATATGCAATTGCGCGGCATGAGAAGAAACTGGCTATCATTTCGATTTTTTTCAATTACATCACACAAGTTATATCTGCTTAATGAGAAACATTGATCTGGTAAAAGTGAACCTCGGTCGGGCCGCTCTTCTGGTTATAGTTGCCAGCCTTGAAGTAGCTCTTAGGCCCGTTGAGCTTGTGGGTGTCCAGCTTCTGAAAGGCCTTGCCATTGATGCTGACCGACAAGACATTCTTCTCGTAGCGAATCTCGTACGTGAAGCGCTGGCCCTTGGGCACGTGGTCGACGTCGACGCGCTGCTGCTTGCAGCTGTTGTCGGCGCACAGCTGCACGCCCATCTTCAGGTCGCCGGCGGCGTTGTAGTACAGCTCGGCGACGGGCTTGTGCGAGACGCTGTCGTCGACGTGGATCTGGCCGATGCAAATCTCGCCGTCGTTCTTGGTGACCTTGAGGTCGCCAAAGAGGCGGTTCCTGTCGGCGTGGGGGTCCCAGCTGGCGGGCTTACTCTCGCGCAGCTCGCAGCGGCAGTGGTCGCTGTGCTCGGTGCTGACGCAGTCCGAGTTGGTCTTGTCGCCGGGGACCGTGAAGACGAGCGAGCCGTCCGACTTGTCGGTGAAGAAGTACTTGGCGTTGGTGTAGCCCTTGCAGTCGCCGAGCCGGTCGGCGCTGATCTCGTCGGGGTGGTTGGGCTTGCCCGAGGGCAGCTGCAGCTTCCAGTGGGAGAGGTCAAAGTTGCCGCCCGGCGCGCAGCCGGGGTTTAGGGCGGTAGACAGGGAGACGCTCCCAAGAAGCAAAGCAGTTTCCGTGAAGCGCATTTTGGTGGTTTTTATGCGTATTTTGAAACTTTTGTTTGTGGAAATGGGGCCAAGATGGTGTAAATGAGATTGAGTAAGTTCTTAATAACGACCATTTTCCAGCAGAACATTATGCGTCTTTATACATTTCGAATAACATCAGTTTGCCCTGGGTTTCATTCTACGGAAGATATGTGTAACGGGATATTTTTTCCGCCATTCACCTCTCACGTCAGCAACACAGCCAGACAGTGTCGGATCGCGGCCATGGGAATAGCCTTACGCGGGCCGTCGACGCTAAATTACGTATGGGTGACGCTGGTTGGTCGCCTCGCACTGTTAATGAAGTAGCTAGCATCATGTTCGATCTCGGCGCAGCTTCTTGTATCTTTGGTTTCTCGAGGCCGAAAACATATCGGTATAGACAATTATTACCACAGACGGGTAATTTTTTCTTGTGCAGACAGAATTAGCTTCCGAGGTGTTTAATGCCCTTTGTGAGAGGATGTTCTTAATTTCACTTGCGATCGGTACGCATGGTCTGCGTAGCTGGAATCTCGTTGGTGGAATTTATACACCCGTCTCGTAGCTGCAACCTGGGAGGAACGCAGCAGCTATGTAAGTCCTTACTATTATTAATTAATTTCGATAGAAATGGGTCTTAATTTGTGTCGGCGAATTATCCGTCCTTCGTGTATGGTACCAGGGATATTCGTAGCTGGTGTCTATTTCGTTCAGATTGTTCTGGGTCGCACAAGTGCCACCCGTGGTAACTATCCTTTTCGATGCCTCTTTTGTAGTTACGCATGCCTTGACTCACGAGCAATTGAAAAGCATTATTTCATTTCATTCCCAGTCGGAGCATTCGTGTCGTCCTTTTGTGTAGATCTGGGTGATGATTCTGGCTTGGGACAGTTGAGAACAGACGGCGTCCATTCACACAAAGACGACATCTTAGTCACTAGAGCCAATGGAGTATGTTTCTGAAGCAAGAGCGCCATATATTTGCTCAGTTTGCACAATTGCATCCCAACCCGCCAATCTCGACACTCTGGGGAAATATCCGATGAGAGGGGCACGCCAGCCAGCAAGCTGTGCCCCACCCCCACCAAAATCCCGAAAATCACCAGCTTCAAACCAACTCTGTCCACACACTTCGACTTCCATTTCCATCACCACTTGACACACGGCCCAACCCCCTTCACAGCCGCCACAATGTCGCATCCAAGAATAGAAGAGGTGTCCGACAGCGACCTGGAGATGGTCTCGGATCCCGAAGAGATTGACATTGACGACTTTGACGACACCGACATTATGCGACGAGTCGAGCCCAAATCCGCCGTCGCCGCCGCCTCGGAGCCCTCGGCCGCCGACCAGCAGGCCCTGCAGCAGCTGATGATGAACCCCAGCAACACGCGCTCCGTCACGGCCGACGAGCGCGCCTCCTACGCCGGCTACCAGAGCCTGTACCCCGTCTACTTTGACGCCTCGCGGACCCGCGCCCAGGGCCGCCGCGTGAGCGCCGCCCTCGCCGTCCCGAACCCGCTCGCGCGCGAAATCGCCAACGCCTGCTCGCGGCTGCGCCTGCAGACCGTCCTGGAGCCCGAGAAGACGCACCCCAAGGACTGGGCCAACCCGGGCCGCGTCAAGGTCGCCCTCAAGCCCGCCGCCGCCAAGGGCGCCGCCACCCCGACGCACAAGATTGCCAACAAGCACCACCTCTACATGCTCATCGCGCAGCACCTCAAGGAGAACCCGACGACGGAGCGCTCGCCCGGCCTCCGCGTCAAGATGGGCGGCCAGATCCACCCGCCCGAGGACAAGCCCTACCCCAAGCCCGCCGCGCCCCGCGGCTGGAAGATCAACGAGTACGTGCCCTACATGAGCGCCGCCATGACCGGCGGCGGCGTCTCGGAGAACCTGTTCAAGGACATCATGAAGGAGATGCAGGGCGGCGGTGACCCCATGTCAGCGCTCATGGCGAGCCAGGCCGGCGGCGCCGCGGGCGGCAGCGGCTCAGACGACGGCGCAAGGAAGAAAAAGGACAAGAAGAAGGGAAAGGCATAACTGGCAAAATACTCGAATCACAAACAACAGAAATTAGAGGACGGCTCGGTCGTTGGTTTTGCATGAATGGTAGAGGGGTTAGCATATCCAGTTGAGGACGAGCATCTCTCGAGATCAACGACGAAGCAGATACATGACATTCACTCTTGCTAGAATATGCAAGATATGGTTTTGAAAAGGAAGAACAAAATAAATTGTACATGTACATGATATAAACGCCGAAAGGGTATCTTCCATGTCCTTGGCTTGCCGATGCTTGTGACCAACACGACTCTTTATCCGAGTCAGGTTCTTCTATGAATATATACATCCCACAAGGCTCAGTTCTTACACGGCGGTAACTCTTGCGCTCTGTAGCGCATCCCACTCGCGCGATCCAACAATCTGCACCCTGCTTCGCGAGCCAGACTTCAGCAGCTTGCCGTCCGGCCCAGGCAGGCGAATCTGCAGTCGAGCAGCGGGTTTCAAGCGAGCGCCGTCGGTGCTGCCGCGAATGGCAGGCAGGAGGAGCGACTCGCTCTTCTTAACCACCGAATCTTGCCACGACTTCCACGCTGCAAAGTCTTCCGTCTGCTTTGCTGCTTGGTACTGCGGGGTCGTCTTGGCTGAGCGCCACGCGAGTCTATCCTTGGGTATCGATCCGTAGTTGAAAACGCCGGCCGACGATGTCATCTTGACGAGCTCGCTCAGTACGTCCTTGCCCTCGGCAATTACCAGGGCTTTGCGCTGTTTAGCCGCGGTGGCAGGCTTCTTGAGTGGCTCGGCGAGCCAGTCGTAGTTTTGCTGCTCCGTCATTCGAGCGCGACGATTATCCTCGCGCAAGTAGCGTACTGCAGATTGCAGACTTTCAATGTCGTTTTTGAGCTCATCCATCTCACGCGCGGTAGCAACGGCGCGCTCCTGGCCAGCCTTGTTACCAGCAGCATCAACGCCGTCAGCAAATGCGCGGCTCTCACTCGCCACCTTCTTCCACTTATCCCGCTCCGATTCGAGCATCTTCAGCTCTCGGTCTTGCTTCTCAATATCATCCTTGAGACTGGCAGCCTGTTTCGTAGAGGTTTCAAGATCCTTCTGTAGAGAGTTGATGCGTTCGATATTCGCTTGCGCATCGCGCATGCGGGATTCCAGTGTCTCAATCTTGAGAGCGGCTGTGCCGAGGTGCTCGTCGCGCTGGGCAATAGTACGGCGAGCTTCGCTGTGCTCTTCTTTGAGTCGTCTAAGCTCTTCCTCGGCATCAACAGGCACAGCCTTGAGGGCTTTGAGCTCCTGAGAGCGAAGCTTCCAGGGCGCAGGGCTGACGTCAAACTCGCGAGTTTGGCTGAGGTCTGTGGCCAAGCCGACAACTTCCGACACCTGTGCCTGGAGGTTGCGCAGCTGAGAAAGATACTGAGAGAACATGTCAGATTCACTGCAAGACGTAGCCTCCAGAACCGCAGCGTGGATAGTATTTTGCACATCAGAGTGGGGAAATGGCTCAGTACGTCCTTCATCTTGAGTGAAGAGTGCATGGAGGGCCGTGCCAATTTTGCGAGACAAGATTGCGATACCTTCACTAGCGGTTCGGCATGACTCAAACAGATCACGGCTCTCTGGTGCCAGAGAGAGAGATCTAGTCTTGAGTTCCTCCAATGCGCGGACGGCCTTGCCTGCGATAACCTTGGTGCTTCGGGTCTGGGTGATGACAGACTCGAATTTCTTGGTGAGTAGCTGCGTCATCTCCTCATCGTCGCCCTCGGCAGAGATGGCACGCTCAGCCATGACACGAATGGCATTGAGCGATGTCGCTGCAGACTCGAGGTGGCTTTGAACAACAACAGCCTTCATGTGAGACTCATCGGCGTACCCAGGCGCATCCTCGGTGAGGTGGACTTCACCAAGATGAGACATCAAAGCAATGGTGCGCTGTAGTGCCTCGGCGCACTGCTTTTCCTTGAGATCATCCCTGCGCAGGCTGTCGATCCAGCCGTTGAGGGCGCGCTCAACTGGTTCCACCTCGAGTAAAGCGTTCTGGTAGCTAGAAAATTGTGCCAAGGAGCAGTGATTCATATCGTTGAAGAAACGGTCGCACATTGCCGCGACCCAAGTCAGCTTATCAACAGCGTCACAACCAGCAAACACATCGTCCTCGTGGCCAGGCTGGACCTGTCCGTTGAGCTTTTCTTTGATGAATCCGCTGAGTAGATTAGACTTGAATGCAAGTCTGCGGAAGCGTAAGAGTGCAAGAACAGAATCTTGCTCTTCCTTGTATGTGTCGGGGAGGAAGAGCTTAAGAATCTCAAGGTGCTGCTCTGCCTCTTGAGCCTCGAGTCGTCGCATTTCCAGGTCAATCGTCTTGACTTGGGCCTTGGCAGCAGAAACCTGCAATTTCATATTTAGATCCATCATGGCGCGCGACCGGTCGTTCAGCTTCTCCGATTCGCCCTCCGTGACAGCCTGCGAGGCTCGCATGTCGTCCAAATCCGTCTGCAGATTCGTGACCAGTTCACGGAATCTTGACAAGGTGTATTCCATATCCTCAAGATTTTCCTCCTGTTGGCCGGCGCGACGAGCTTGTTCAGCAATCAGACTGTCTCTGAAATCGAGCTCTTCCTGAAGCTCTTTTTCATTCTGTACGTGGTTGATTTCGAGTTCATCGTTGATTTCTTTCAAGCTCTCCAGATCCTCGATTACAGCCTTCAGCTCCTCCATCTGCTCCGAAAGACTCATATTTCGCTCAGTAAGGTCTTCTATCATGTCTTCAGCACCAAGAGCAGTATCCAATTGCGAGCGAAGGTCATCAACCGCAGCCTCGGACTGCTGCAGCTTTTCCTTCGTCTTCTCGTGTTCTTCTTTCTTGGTGCCAAAATCGTGAACGTCTTCTTCAAGCACAGCAATTTGTGCTTTCAGGTCTTCTTCCTGCTCATGAGTAATGTCTCGCAGTCGAATCAGAGCCTCACGGAGACGCTCATTTGTTCGCTCCATCTGCATCCAGTTTGCACTGGTCTTCTCCTCGGGTGTCATACCCTTGCTATACTCTGCGTTTTCCTCGCGGAGAATCTCAACTTCCAATTCGAGCTCTTCGGCCTTTTGCTGCACGGCCTCAAGCTCAACCTTGAGAACCTCAAAATTCTCCTCCGCCATTTCTCGATCAAGAGTAGCCAGCTCGAGGGCCGTATCATGATCAGCCTGAAGAGTTTCCACCGAGTCAAATTTCATTTCGGCTTCTTTCAGCTGCTTTCGTAGCTCCGTCAATTCTTGCTGCTGTGGCTGGTATTTCGCCTGCAGTTTCTGGACGACATCGGAGAATTTGTCTCGTTCGGCCTGGATCTTGTCTAGTTGTTTCAGCTTGTCGCGGTCTTCCAGGCGCTTCCTTTCCAGAACTTTCAGCTTTGCCTTGAGGTCTTCGACTTCTTTATTAGGCAATCCACCGGAAACTGAGCGCGGCATGTTTGCCTGAGCGGTCGTCCTCTGCGCCGCCGAAGACGCGGCGGCCATCCTCTCCAGGTTGTTCGTTTTAGCCATGACGGGGCTCTTTGGTTGGGGGGACAGAATTTCGGCATCGCTTTTGATTGGTGAGGGTGGTGCAGTTCCGCCGCTCCGGGAGCCTGCATTACTTTCGTAACCAGTTTGCGAGTCCGCTGAAGGTCGTCGGCCGGGATCTGGGCGTCGTAAGCCGGCGGCGAGGGCTGGAGCTCTACCGCTGGCTGAGCGGGTGTGTGATATGCTGCCTTTCGATGCTACAGATGATACTGAAGCCTGTCTCGTGGTTCGTGATGCAGGAGCTGCGGGAGGTCCCATAGACGTCCTTTGTGCCGGCACAGATGTACGAGTTCGTGCTCCGGCCGACGCGACTCTGGCGTTCGACGGTGTTCCGGTTCGTGACGCTGCGGCACTAGATGCAGCGCTCAAAGGCTTTGTCGGTGATTTGCTAGGAGACTGAAAATGCATCAGCAAGAGTGTCGCCCCTATACAAACAAGGTGTACCTACGGCAGAACCTGGGAGTCTTCCGATACTAGCAGGACGAGTCGTTCTAGAAACAGGGCTCGGGCTTGGCGCGTTCAGGCTCTTTCGTCTATTCAGAGTGATATCGTTTCCGATAGAGGCACGACTGGCGGTGGGGTTGATGAAGCTACTTGGACGTGCGACCTTCTTGACTCCTGGTTTGGCAACCGCTGGGGGCTGCGCAATGATAGTCGCCATCATGGGCTTGACAAACATGCCATAGCCCATCGGGCAGTCAAAGTAGCGTTGGCCCTGGACGCTGCCATCGTTTTTACCTGTCTTGTCCTCAAGCTCAACCCCTATCCACTCGCCGACCTGGAAGCTGGTTTGGCCAGCAAACCGCACGGTAGCTTTGCGGCCATCGTTAAGCTGCACGATCTGGCCCGTCTTAAAATCAGGCATTATGAAAATTCGACGAACAGTAGGCGCATCGTGGCGCCAGTGCGTCCAGTGTTGTTGCTGCTGTGGTGTTGTGTTGACAGACAGCACTGGAGCTTGGTCGGCGGCACTACGACTCCTTGCAATTGGTGAAGATCTCTAGCAGCTGCGGTCACTGCAGTCCACTAAGTGCAGCGCACCAACGCGTCTGCTGCCGCCCGTCGACGCGCTCCACTGGCCACTGCCCTGTCAGGCACAACTCGCCAGGCACAATTTAGTGCCTTGTATATAAGGCATCCAGGTGCCATGGTGCCACACTCACACAAGTCACTACGCACACACGGGGCAGAGACATAATGCAAGACATGCAAGGCCGATGTCAAGGCTCGCTGTAATTGAATCCAAAATAGGCACTATGCCTCCGTTTATTACTCCGTTCGCTCGTCGGATCAATGACGCCTAACGATAATCAGGATATCTATCTATACAACAAAGATGCTATTCTGATGCGCGGTCATCCGGTCCCAGGCAATGCTGCCTTTCCGTGTCCAAAACGTCAAAGCACAAACCCAAAACGCCTCTTAACCATTGGCCATTTCAATCATTTCTCCAGTTTGGAGGTACAATGTTTCGAAAACCGCCGTCTCTCATCCATTCGACCAGTTCGAATGCCATCCGACGCTCAGTCGCTTCGTCAATATTTGTGCCGGTCGGAATTCTCACCACAATCAGGCCTATGCCCTTGGCAATTTCTACGGTTCCGAACTTCTTCAGCTCATCTTCCTCGCTTGGTTGTACATATACGACCAGGTCGGCGTTAGCTGTCCCGCGCCACATATTCGCCATCCATTGCCAGTGATCTTCTGGCGAGTAAAGATCAGAGTTGGATGTGCATGCGGCGAACTTGTCGGAGATCGTCAGGCTATAGCCTTCCTTCATGAGGGCTACCGGGACTTTGCCAGATGACATTGATGACTTTTCATTCGCGACCGCCGCCTCATGACGCCGAGAAACGCCGGCGCCCCTATTCCTGGTCGGCCGGGCATCGCTGAGGGAACCGCCATCACCCATACCCGTCACATGAGCAGCTATCTGCCTTGACTTTTCTTGCCAGGAGATAATCGTGCGCATATATACAGAAAGTTCGGGTTCCGCTGCCTTGGGCTTGGATCTGCCCGTCTCGGCCGGCTTTGGGTCTGGCACCCAAGACCGGAGTGCCACATCGCCGCAGGCAAGCAAAGCCTTCTCAACAGCATTTCCAACGCTGCGCAGCATTTGGGAGTCCGGGCCTTCGACAGCTATGACAGCGCCTCTAGGTTCGGCTGGTGATTGATCTTGCTCGCCTGAATGGATGGGCAGAAGCCTGCAAATTCTCGACAGTGCTCCAAGTTTACGCTTGAAAGAAATCATCCGTATTGCTTCTTCCATGCTGTTGGGCCGTTTTTCTTGAGGGATGGGAAGGGAAAACACGGGTGAAGGCAGCACCGGCTGTCGCATGTCGATACTTTGTGCACGGACGGGCGAGGGCGAAACGGCTGTTTGTAGTGGTGGCAACCTCAGAGATTCGTCAAAGCCACTGTGGCGCCGAGACGGCTCCTGCTCTGCCCAAGGAGCTCCCCCAGATGGGCGCGGTGGCGGTGGCATTGGTCCGCTATGCGACCTAGGTATTGTACTGAGTTCTGGGAGAGATGTGTGGGGGTATGGACGCATCGCTTGGTATGGACCACCTTCGGGAGACGCACGCATCGAGTCAGGCGTCCCATCGCTAAATGCTCCATGCAGTCGGCCCACGGCGTGGTAGTTTCCTGCCCCGTTCGCCCGACGACGCTTCGCATCTGGTGAAGTCGGATCATCCTCGTAGCCTCTCACGGAAGGTAGTTGCTGATGAGGATGTGGGAGCGTGCTAACTGGCGACAATTCCATACTCAATCTCCTGGGCGCGGATGTGTCTAGGCTTGGAAGGGAGGGTTGACCATGGGGGCCAATCTTGATCGAAGGAGGTGTTGCGACTGGCGTTGAAGGGGTTCTTGGTGTGGCAATGGTTCGTCCATTACATTTCGTGCAGCGACCAGACTCTTCCCCGGACGGTGTAGTCGGCCAGCTGCCTTGGGCTTTGCTGCCTCTCCTGGGTTGGTATCTGTAGTTCGGGTATTGGTGTTGGTGTCGCTGTTTCTCTTCTTCTGCCAGCTTCTTCCACGTTTCTTTGACATCTTCGGCCTCGTGTTTCCATTTCTCGCCAATGATTTTGGAGATCTCTGGATTTGACAGCTTGGGGTTGTCAGCCGTTACCTGCGACTGATGATGCTGCCGGTAGAGGATGAATGCTACAAAACAGATTAGTCCGAGATCGGAAGCTAGGATTGGTTTCAAACGAACCGTTGCGAGGACGCGGGATCTTTGGTGTTGGCGTGCAGAGACATATAGCTTCTCTGGAGGATTCCGGCTTCATAGCCGGTCCGGATGTGTTGATGCTGAGTTGCTCATACAATCCATGGCTCTGGTCGACAGAAGTCAGAGAAGCAGCTCGTTTTCTAGTGAAGCTCGAACTACCAGGGCTTGGCGACCGTCGTGGTGCAAAGACACCTTGCGGCCCGCCTACCCTGACAGCCCTATCAAGATCCATGAGCAGGTGTGGCGCCGTGTCATGTATGGGTCTGGGTGCAAAGGACAAGACTTGGGTCATATTTGAGTGGCGCAACTCGATGCTCAAAGAAAAGCAGGGATCGTGCAGCCCTAAACACCAGCTACCCCCAAACGGCGGACGATGCCAGGTAGTGTCGAAACTTGGTTTGATTTGGCGCTGGACGACTGTGCTGTAGAGCAGGCGTTGCTGGAGATAGCTGCGGGGGCAGAAGGGACCAGTTTGGTGCGGTCGGCAAGAGCCGTTGGAGAGCTGCCAGCGAAACAAAGTTTACGGATGCACCAGAAAGATCCGTCACAAAGTGGTCAAAGGGGCACAAAGAAGGATGTTGGACGATTGTCGTTATTCGAGAGACGAAATGTTCATTATTCGAAAGGCTCCGGCCAAGGCGATTATTGGTGGGCGGTTCAGTCGACCGGGGTGAGGGAGGCTGGAAGGCAACGCGGAACGAACGTCTCTTTGTCCGGCGTGTGTTTGCGCTACACCCCTGCGTCGGCAGGATGCGTCCAGGGTAAGGATCGGAGGGGCCAGAAGTTGGTATAAGCTCAGCCCAGATGGTCAGTTCACGTGCGGATGAAGAGCCAGATGCAGCAGGAGGTGAGCGAGTGGGCGCTTAGAGGGCGAGGCAGTGTCCAGCGCCAGGCAGGGTAAAATCGAACGGCGAGGCTGACAGGCTAAGACCGGGCAGATGGGCCAAAGGGAAATTGTGACGAAAGATAGGCCGGCAAAAGCACCGAATTGCGCTGCTGGTGCTGCTGCTGCTGCTGTTGCTGCTGCTGTTGCTGCTGCTGATCTGGCAGACAGGGCGCTCGCTGAAACCGCAACAGGGAGGATGAGCGGAACGCGACGTGGGTTGGATGGAAAAAGAACAAAAGCATTCATGGACAAAGGTGACGCAGGGAAACAAAAGGCACCATGGTATTATATCACCAAAGAAGGAAGAAAGAGGGCAGGTTCGGGTCGTGTTCCAGCTAAGCTTACTGGGGGCCAGCATGCCCATTCTTTGCTCAACTCCGCCAAGGAGCCTTTGCCTGGCTGGGCAAGCTCTCGTTGCGAGTAGAGAATGGAGAAGGACTAGACGGGGGTGAATAACGGTGTCCAAGACAGCACTACTCGGTGCCGGCGCTGCCTACTGCTCCTCCTCCAGCAATTCCCGTCCTCCGCCATCCCTCTACTCAAGATCGCCAACACGCGCTGAGATTTTTTATTTTTCGGTTCCTTCCGACTACGCATTTTCCAACCCGAAAAGTTCTGGTAGCTCGCTCGTCGCCTTTTCAGAAACCGGGCCCCCCTCCAGCCTCGCCAAAGGACGACAATGTGGGCGTGCCAGGAATGTTGCGGCGTGAGACCCTCTGGAATGCGCGGCCCTGAGACAAGAACGAAAAGCCTCACACCCCAAAGTGCCAGGCCCACCTGCTCTGGCCCCTCCGGCGAAGAGAAAGGGTGTGCTCGCGCCCCAATTCTTCTCGCCTGTTTCGTCGAGAGAGGAAAAAGTCTACGCACACGTGATGCGGCCGGAAGGTTTGTTTCTCTGCTGGTCTTGCTTCTATATTCTTGCCCGTGGGCCGAAAGCTCTCTCTCAAGCTCTCCGCTTTGGGCAGAGGGCGGGGGGCGGGCCGGGGAGGGCGTTGCCTCTTGTCCTGATCCGGAGAGCTTCGTGTTTAAATATACGGCACGAGAAAACAACTCATCGCCGGAAAAGAACACTTGGTGGTTCGGTGGCCCCCGAAGATGACAGCAGTCAGCAGCAACACGGGAAAGAGATGGGGAAGAGGAAAAGACAGAAGGACGCTTAGGAAAAGAGTCTGAGCCTCCATCGTCCGAAACGGCAAGTTTTGACTCACCCGCTAGTATGTGGTATTTTTGTCTGCTTCGTTTTTCCTGCCGGATCTTGCCAGCCCGCCCCGTCCGTTGAAGAGAACCGGCAAGCGCAGCATGACTGAAAAAAGTAAACTAAAGAGCTAGCCGGACGCTGGCGTTTGCCCTAGGCCCGTTTGACAATATCTCCGCGTAGCTGGGGGAGACTTTGTCCAGTCCCGCCCGTCCTTTTTGCATTCGTGGATGTGGTCCATCTTCTTACTTCTTTCTCGCGCCGGCTCCCCCCCTGCCACTGTCTTGAGCAGGCGTTGTAGTTATGGGGAATCTCATCCTGGCCTGCATCACACGCACACCTAATTCGCTAGTCTGCACGGAGCGAGATGATAATAAGGGTGCTTTAGCCCGGGCGTGTTTGCTGCGCCGTGGCGGCCCCCCCCCTGCCAGCCGGCCTGCCTGCCTGGCCCATGAGATTGATGAGATCGAAGCTGGCCAAGAGATTGCCGCGGTCGCCGCCGCGCGCTGCAAGCCTCCCTCCCTTCTCCCAAAAAAAGAAGAGGGGCCCCCCGGGCCGCCCTTTTTTTTTTTTTTTCTCCATGTACGAGCCCTGTGCTCTGCCTCAGATCTCTGTCGTGCATGAGGGGGAGAGAGAGTTTATTTTTAAATCACTCTCAACAATAGGTACAGATCATGATGCAGGGCAACAAAGGCTCCAGGGGGGGACGGCCAAGAGCGGGCGCGTCAGACCCGGGCTTTCCGCATAGCAGTGTCATGTCAAGGCTGTCATTGGGGTGAGCACAAGCGAAACACCAGATGTACAGAGTAAGCCATTGAACCGCAAGCCAATATTGGGACAGTGCTCTTTTTCTTCTCGTGTATCGGCCTTGTGTTTTATTATTCCCGTGCTCATCTTCGTGTTTGTTCCGATGACTTTCGCCTCTCACCTGGGCAACCCCAGCCGCATTATCGACATCTGCACCAAGACGAGCCGAGTGGGTTTCAACTTGGTCCATGCCGTACCTGAACCTGGTTGTTTTAGCGTACAGTCGTTCTTCACGAGCTAGCAGGACTAAGCAACAGGTTGTATCAAAGAAAAGACAACGGGTAAAATAATACAAGTAGACACATCTATGGGCCGTGTTATCCTCCTTTTGGGGGGACCAGGCGCCGTTATCTTTCATTTGGGCCAACCCTCCCTCCCCCCGTCGCAAAAGCAATTTCCCTCACCAGTGCCAATCTCTCTTACTGGTACCTTTTTGTATCTGTCTCTGAACACCCTCTCTCTCTCCAATTCAATTGGGGGGAGAGGACCGGGGACCCCGCTTCCAAGTATAACTTGTCTCTAACTCCCTTTTTGATGCCAAAAAAAAATCATCACTCCCACGAGTGACTTTCTCCATTACTTTCTTTTTTCTTCTTTCACTATAAAGACAAGGAGATCGTCTGTGACATGGTCTAGATTACCGCGCTCCACGAGGGCTCCCAAATTCAAGACAGGTAGCCCTTTCCTGCTTCACTGCCGAGTAGCGTAGCACTGCGGCGTGCATCTAGGAACAGCTCCTCGCACTCCGCCACGTCCTGGACGTCAATCTGGGTGCGACCGTTGGCCTTTGCAAGGATGCTGTAGTTGCGTGCTTCAGTCAGCGACAATGTCTCGGATCCAAGCCTACTTGGGGGTAGAGGCGGAGGGGCGATGGGGTGAACACGAGTAGGATGAAAGAAAAAAGGGGGGTCGGAAAATGAAGATGATGAGAAGCGCACGATGAAGCACAAGCCAGTTGGAGGCCGGTGACACGAATGAGAGGGGGGCACATTTGGGAGGACACTGTAAGAGGTGGCCATGACAGGAAGGGTGCGAGTCGCGTGACGGTAGCGTAGACAGAATTGATCAAGGGCAGCCACTTGAGCCCTGACTTCTCGCTTTGGGGAGCGATTGGATAGCAGAGAGCAGGAACAGCAGCCAAGCTCACATGCTTTGTTTGAAACATGACGCGGAAAGGAAAGGCACGAAAAATCTCCGACAGGCAGGCAGGCAGATCGCGAGTCAGGGGACACAAAAGGGCACTCACCTAGCAGGAGTCAACAGCTGCAGGCAGTATCTCAGACTGATGCGCACGCCGTGCTCCGCAACCTTGTCAATGGCGGCGTCGGTAATGGCCACGGCCTCGGTAGTCGCGCGAACTTTGACGATACGCTTAATCTCATCAGCCTCGTAGGGTGCCGTCGGGATGATCAGCAGGCGGGCCAGGAAGTCGCTTGGAATGCCGTGAGCCGCAACGATGTCGTCGGTGCCTCGAATCTTGCACATTCCACGGTTCGACGCCAGCACCACGATGGGCGCAATGGGCGATTCCAAAGCCCGGTTCAGATAGGTGAAGCATTCCACGTCGAGCATGTGCGCCTGCCGCCCCAGATATGTTAGCACAGCGATCGGCATTAAATGAGATGCATTTCCCAGTGTGGTGTTTTGGTGCTTTCGCCCGTTCCGTTTCATCCTTCTCCTCGGCTCCTGGTAATGGACGCGCTGGGGAGCGACAAAGAATTCTGCGTGGCTGGGACAAAGCGGGAAATATTCAGGTCAAACATCATCCTTGTCTTACCTCGTCAATGAATAGAACTCCGGGAACCAGCTCAGCGACACCCTGGTCAATGTATTTGCTGACAACCTTGTTAATCTCCCCGCGCAACTTCTCGGTAATTTCAGTCATCTTGGGCTTCATCAGCTGCCCCATCATGCTCATGATGTCCTGTCCGCCTTGTGGCCTGGCATTGGCGACATCGAGGTCGTGCAGCGTGACATCCTGGACAATCTCCTTCTTCTTGTGCACTTCGCCCTTGGGAATAGGCACGTACTCTTCCGCCTCGAGATCGAATTCGGTCGCATAGGCATCAGATCGGCCCACGCGCTTGCAGGCACCCGTGTTTGCCTCAATATAGACGACGTCGCCGACGGTGACGCGCTCCTTCTGGATAGCCTCGTAGATGCTGGGGTCCAGACGCAGCTTCTTTTGCCCCTTGGCACTCTTGAGACCGATCAGCAGCGTGCTGATCGTCTTGCCGTAGCCGCCGAGCGGGTTCTCCGCCTCCTCGGGAGTGAGTTCTGTGACCTCGCCTTCGTAGACCTCCTTCGTCTCGCGCACCTTCAGACCAATGGCTCGGCGAAAGTTCTCCATGAGCATCTCCGTCTTCTTCACTTCGGTCGAGTAGATTTCGCTTCCGACGATGGGGCAGAACGGGATCTTGGTGCCCAGTTCTTGGCTAATGGCCAACGCAAGCGCCGTCTTTCCTGTTCCGGGGCCGCCAGCCAGAAGCACACCGCGTCCAGCCATTTTGTGAGCTCGAATTAGATCGACAACGACACCGCAGGACTGTGTGTTAGATTAGCTGCCTATTTCTCTCCGACTTGGGGCATTTGGGGATGCTTGGGTGTTCGCACCTCGCGAGCCTGTATTTGGCCAATGAAACCACTGGCTTGTGTCTCTGCGCGTCCATCTGACTTGAGGCCGAGTCCCTTGATATGTGTATGCGCCGCCGTGCGGTTGTCGCGCTTGTTGCCCTTGACTTCACTGATTTGAACCATGTTGGCGGCGGCTTGACAAAGCCTATGGTCGTCAGAATAATGCTGAACTGGCGAATTGGAGGTGAAATCGATGCAATTAGACGATCAATTACGTAAAATGGCGTGGTTTTGATGCTAATAGACGTTTGCGAAGCCTCGAAATGTTTGCGATCCGCCCTGCAGCTGGCGAACGGTTGAAGCTCTCGCGACGGTCGCGAAACCTTTGCTGTCACGTGACCCGGAGCTCGTCTGTTGGCTTTTCACTGAACTACCCTATATCGTTGTGTTTGTTTCCTTGTCCAGCTCGGCGCATGTAAGCTGCCGTTTTACTACATTTTACCTTGCCGTTTCGCTGATAACAGTTGCTTGCCATGAGTTCATGCAATTTTCTAGTTTGAAAAGTGCGATGGTAGGCGTTTACCGCTAGACCAGAACGAAACGCATGCCTAGCCTCAATGTGAAGCTAGATCTGCGTCTCACTGTAGAGCTACGAACGATCAAAACTGGACAAAAACAGTATATTCGTCAGAAGAATGAAATAATTTATCTATTCGCATGACTAACGTGACCGGTACACATTCAGCTCTGTATTTGCACCAGCGCCACCGCCATCCATCAGCATCGGTGAGCCTTCGGCCTCATCTAGCAGATTCTGCTGCGCCTCAGTATCTTCTATTTTCGCGATGGCCTTTGGCGACTTTTTCAGAAACATGACTCCGATGGCGCTGCCTAGAATCAACGCGCATCCCAAAAAGCTGATGAATCCCATCCGGTGGCCAAAGACCCACCAGTCAAAGCTGGCGGCAAATAACATATGTGTGTATATCATAGAATTGGCCTTGTTCGATTTATCCTTGCTCAGCCCGGCAGTGAGCAGGAACTGCATGATCAAACCGAAGAGGCTTATGAAAGCAATGAGACAGGTTTGCTTGAGCGTGTACGAAAATTTCCACTGCAGCGTAGGTTGTGAAATGTTTAGCGCTGGCGCAGCGCAGAGTATCGTTGCACACATCAAAGTGCTAATGGTTGCAAAGCAGTTGACCGAGATGAGCGGATGTGTCTGCTTGCCAATCGCCCGGAGAGTCGTAAAAGCACCAGCCGCACCGCAAACGCCGAGGAGCGCAACGGCCACAGCAACGAGGCGCTCTCTTGCGGTTGCTTTATGGTCCATGCCTGGAAGAGCCCCGGTCTCGGCTGGCTCATGCTTGGGCTTTTTACCCGAGTCGGCGAAGAAGGTGGCGGGCTGCGCGATGAGAACGACGCCAAAAAAGGCAATCAGAGTTGCGAGTTGCTCCATCTTTGTAAAAGGTTCGCGGAGCGCAAAGTAACATATAATGCCAGCAACACCCGGGGCCAGAAAGGTAATGACTGTTGCGTCGGCGAGCGGTAGATACATCATGGAGTACCACATGCCATATATTCCAAAGAAGCCGGAAAAGGACCGGGCGAACAGGAGCAAGCGAATGCCTTTGTGCGGTATTGGAAAGTCTGGAAAGCCAGCCTTCCACATATATATAGAGCAGCCAACAGCGCTGAGACCTTGTCTGTAAAACAAGAGCTGCACAGGATGCATTCCATCGCCTTCTAGCTCCATGAACCTGGCGGTGAGGTTCATGAGGGCGCCGAAGAGTTGAGCTAGAGCGACGCATATAGACGGCAGATTATTTTGCCAGAATTTCCGAATAAACGATGGTGGCTGAGTGAGCCTAGGCTGGCCGTTGAAGCTGTTGTGTATGTCGTCGTGCGGAAACGGAGACAATCGGCCGCTTAGAATTGGGCTTGGAGTCAGTGCTCGAATATTTTCAGGCATGAAGCCTTCAGACTTTGGCCGAAGCGTATTCGGAGACAATCCATTTGGCCCTGCGCTCCTCGAGTTTGGCGTTGTACTGTCGAGTTCCGTCTTGCCGTGTGAAGTAAGCTCTACCTCGGCGGCGGCGGCGGCACGACCGCGAGACATGATGTCGGAGTTTGTAAGCAAACGTCGGTGAGCAACGACCGACAGCACTGGATCTTATCAGGTGCGAATTTGTTGGCGTAATTTTAAATTTATTGGTTTCAATCTTTTAGAAGTCGACCGAGTCGCCATGGCAGCTGTATCCCTCCGAGAAGAGAGAGAGAGAGAGAGAGAGAGGAGGAAGAGAATCAGGTAGTGTCGCAGTCATCAGCGAACCGGCAATAGACCAGGATTTGACCGGTGGCGGGCAGCGACGCTGCTAGGCCATACTGGTGGAGTCAAAGTGCACATCTTACGGCGGCGATGTTTGGTTGTGGTTGCATAATGGTGGGATGGAGGAGGAGACAGTGGAACCGGTCGTCCGCAACGAACAAGTGAGAATGCAACTAGCGAGAGCCTAATGGCGCGGAAGGGCAATGCCGGAGTGCTGAATTGGGCAGTTGGCAATGGCCGCCGCCCGATATCGCACCGGAGGACGCAGTTCGTGGGCAACCAATCCTTCACTATCCGCAGTAATAACGAATCGCTGATCATTGGCAGAGGAGGCAACGAGGTGGTGGCTGGTTCCTTGGCAAGCCAGTCGGCTTCTTCTCTGCGCGCGGGGCAAATACCCGGAGACACTAGGTAGAGGCCGGCTCTAAAGCCGCATGAGGCACCCGGGCAATGAGACGTTATTAGTAAGAACAACGTCTGAGCAAAGATGATTGCTGAATTGGCGAGAACGACCACTCGCATTTTGCC
This sequence comes from Akanthomyces uredinophilus, assembly GCA_030778065.1. Classification (NCBI taxonomy): domain Eukaryota; kingdom Fungi; phylum Ascomycota; class Sordariomycetes; order Hypocreales; family Cordycipitaceae; genus Akanthomyces; species Akanthomyces uredinophilus. The sequence continues at coordinate 16,027 of JAPFRW010000111.1, read as the reverse complement.
GCCATTTACCTCTTTGGGAACGCCCTGACGACTCTTGTCGCCTGATCACACGTGAGGTGGTGGGGTTTTAGCGACCAGCGAAGCAGCGAGGCTTAGCAAAGTCAGACAGAGTGCTTGCAATGAATAGTAAATGTCGAATTGCAAGCAGAGACATGACTAAATGTCTGGTCGTTTCAATTTCTGCAAGCTAGAAACTCAGCTCTTTGCTTGCCGTGCTAAATCCTGAACGCCATATCCATGCAAATGTAAAAAAAAAATAAAACGTTGTAAGAAACAACCCATGCGCCATCCAGCTGTTCTGCCAGAAAAGTCGAATCGTAATCATCGCCGCTCATCTCTTAGAAGCTGCAGCCAGGGTATCATTTCTTCTTGCCCAACGCATCCGCCTCGGCATCGGCATCGTCGTCGGCCTCTCCAAGCTCCTCCTCCTTGTTGACAGGCCTGCTGCCGCTCCCGCCCGCTGCCGGCGCGCCGCCGCCTCCCATGCCGTCTGCCTTGTCGCGCTTCTTCTCCTCCTCGGCCGCGTCCTTCATAATGTCGTCCTCGGCGTCGCGCAGAATCTCGCGAGCCTTTTTAATCTCCTTTTGCTTCTCAAACACCTCCTGCACCTTGCCGAGAAACGCCGGATTCTTGCGAAAGGCAAACTCAAAGTCTTCGTACTTGATCTTTTGTCGGCCCGAGTACTGCGCCGCGCGGGCCGCCTCAAAGGCAATGGACTGCATAAAGTCGGTGAGGATCTCGTCGAGGACTCGGACGGTCTCGGGGAGCGGGTTCTTGACGTCGCCGTGAGCGTAGAGCAGCTGAGCGACTGCGGATTGTGGTTAGTGGTCTGGACATGAGAGTACACTGATTTGGCTGGGACATGTTTGGTACGACGTACGCTCGTTGTGGGAAAAGTTCATCTTGCCGACATTTTTGCCGGCACGCGCTCGAGGTTCCATCTTGAATGGGTTTGGAGGCGCGGCGGCGACCACGCGCTGGAAACGATGTAGGGCCTTTAAAGATGGAGACTCTGTGAATCGCGATACTCAAGTCGGCGCCTCTGCGATTTCTTTCACGGTCTCGCGCAAAGTTGATGAGCTTGTAATGGTAGAGAATCTCGAAAGCTGTTTGGAACGAAGCATGGTGGGGCACAGCTCGTCGCTGTTGACGTATGGTTGGTCGGGCGCGGCGAATCTTTGGTCCCCTGAAAGCTACGTAGCTCCAGCAGAGAGGCCAGCGTATCTTGATCCTGGAGCTTCGCATTGCGGCAACGACCTCGCGCAGGACGCCAAAATCCATCTCCCAACAACTGTTGTCGCACTGGATTAGCCAAGATGGTATGTTGACGTGGTATCTTCACCGCGCCGTACCATGTTCTAATCCCCTTCGCAGTCGGCGCTATTCAATTTCCAGTCTCTCCTCCTCGTCATCCTGCTGCTCATCTGCACAAGCACATACGTCCACCACTTTACGCCGGGCATCCTCGACAGGAATAAGAATGGGTAAGGGAATGAAATCGACTGCAAAAGATACAAAAGCGTGCGGCTGCCGGCTAACCACATGGCCAGTATCACGGGCGTCTTCTGGAAATGCGCGCGGGTAGGCGAGAGACTAAGCCCATACATAAGCATATGCTGTGTCGTCATGGCTGTATGTTGACCCAGCTCATTTATGCTCCAGATATATGCTAATTGCGACACAGGTCTCCATCTTCTTCGGTTAAGCATCATACGCGACACTTTCTTGACTTTCTTTGGCGATACACAGGCGTTTCGAGGTGCGAATACATGACTACTTACGAGGCTTTCGATATACATAATGGCGGGCGGCTCCCTGTACCGAGGATATACAAATGGCTTAGAAAAAGAGAAATGAAACATAAATGTCATCTTTGGTGCTTCTCGTTCGCTGCCGATCGAAACGATTTGTGATGCACCCCATGGCCACATTGGCCTGACTCTACAGTTCATGTTATACGAGGCGGTGGAGAATCTCTTTGCCTGCCAGCCAGCGCTCCAAGTTCTCGGCCGTCTCCGCATACCACCTGTTCATGAGACCCTCGTCCACATAACCCATGTGAGGGGTGGTGAGCACCTGGGTTCGTCCCGCAGTACCCCATTGCTCGATGCGCCAAGGATCTCTCTCGGGGAGAGGCTCTTGTTCAAAGACATCCATGGCTATGCCGCGGATATGGCCCCGACGCGCTGCATTCAGCAAAGCATCTTGGTCGACGAGAGCGCCGCGGGAGGTGTTGACCAGCAGTGCACTAGGCTTCATGAGTGCCAGCATGTCAGCGCTGACAAGTCCTCTCGATCGTTCGCTGAGAACATAGTGCAAGCTGACCACATCCGCAGTCTCGAACAACTCTTCTTTGCTCACCGCCTTGAAAGTCCTCTCGCCAAACTCATTCTCGATTGGCAGACCGAGATTGACGGCGGCCTGGTCCGCCTTGTCCTGATTCAGGTTCGCGCTCCAGCAAACAACCCTCATGCCAAAAGCCAGGGCCGCGATTCTAGCCACAGCCGCACCCAGTCTTCCTAGGCCGATGACTCCGATGGTCTTTCCGGGGAGGCCCGTCGCCAGGCCAGACTGCCAGCCGCCCGACTTGACGACGGCATCATCAAACGCCACGTTTCTGGCGAGCGCCAGAATGAGCGCCCAGGTGTGCTGCGTCGTCGGGTGGCCGCCTCCCTTTTTGATATCCGCGGGGAGTGGCTTGCCCACGGGCTTGGGTCTGTCGCTGCGTCCTTTTCCGGGAGCCGCAGCAACAGTGATGCCGAGCTCTTTCGCGACATCGAGATCAAACGTCTCGAACTGGGTGCCAGTGCAGAGCAGGAGCTCTAGGTTTGGTAAGCTGCGCAACAGCTCAGAAGGAAATGGCGTTCTCTCGCGCATCGCCGATATTATATTATACGGTCGAAGCTTCTCAATTAGACCTTTTCTCTCTTCCGGTGTGTTTTGGCCTACATGCGACTTGAGGATGTCGATATTGATGCTGGCAGGGGTTATGTGCGCAAAATGCGGTTGCGCTACGGAGAGGTAGTCATCCAGAATCACCATTGATGGTACCGCAGGACTAGCACTGCTTCGCGCATGTGTGTGGCGGACTTGATTGACAGCCCTTGAGATGGACTTTTGGGCTAATTTCGATGCCATTGCGGTGGGCGACGAAGTGAATAAAACAGACCGAGAGTGGTGGTAAAAGAGGCGCGGCAAGGTTCTTCTGTCACATGTAGATAGAAATGAAATTATCCGATGTTGGGCATATTACAGTAACTTCTTTCTTATAGGTGGATGGCTGAGATGTGGTTGGTCCTATATCTGTGCGTTGTTCGGCGAAGTCAAAAAATCCGATGGGATTAATGCGGAGATCCGACGAAAGCTGGGGGAGAACCCACCCTGTCCGTACTGTAACTCCGAGAATCAACACCAAGCGCCGCCCGGAGGTGTTCAATTTCGGGCTCTGCTCGCAAACGCAGAACCAAGGGCCATTTGATAGCTCAACGAGTATTTGGTAGTAACCTTAGCCTCCATCTTGAGCTTGACTGGCCCTCTCGAATGTATCATCAAGTTTAACCTCGATGATCTCCACTATCTCGGTCTCGTCCTACATCGCTCTACACAGAGTCACCCCAAGGTGAGACTCTACTATCTGTATTGACGGTCACGTTCTGTCACTGCTTGGGGACCCCGAGTTTCTGACTTTGTTAGACCATTGTGCCAATTCTTGGGCAACGGGGTAGCTTGAGGCAGTTGTAGTGGCGAACCCATGGCGCCCGCGCCAAGAGATCGCCATCAGCCGGCTTGGCTGACAGCTTGGCCAGACACCAATTTCCACGCCGAGCAAGCCTCGCCGCAGAGCATTCGGCTACTGCTCCTCGGTGTCGAGCTCCTTTAGGAAGTGCAGATGCCGGCGTGCAGCTCTCCCAAGGCTGCGCAGGCAATTGGACACTCAGTCTTGGCTCTAAACATAACCTTGTTCTTTATTATCAGCCGGACCGGTTCATCTCCACATTGGACAAAAGTGTGCGCATCACGCGACGCTGGAAGCTGATTTCAGGCACTTTTGCGGCCTTCAGCAGCGCGGTCCAGTCGAGATCCACAGCCTGACCAAAAGACAACTGCGAAAACTGGGAGCGCGGTAATAGCCACCCGAGGCTGAAAAACAGCGGAGATGCCCGTCCCCGTGAGGTAGGTAGCTTATTCGCGAAACCCGCAGGCAGCCTGTCAGCGTGCTGCTACTGGTAGAGGTCGCGCCAGCTCGGTGCCAGGAACAAGCATGTAGGTCGGCAAGACGGGAAACATGACAAGGACGGGCCAAGCAGGAAATCACGAAGAAAAAATTCGGACCAACAAAAAAAACCATCATCAGGCACGGCGAACAATCAACAGGAAGCAGACTGAGCACGTGGGCCAATGCCCCGGACCAGACTAACATGCTCGCCGCCCAAGTCGAGGATAACTCAATAAGAAGGCGCACTTATTCCCCCACCGCGCTGCCGCTTAGCCGGAGCCCGCCGTGGCGTATCTCGCTAAAATAGAAGACCTGGCAACACATGCAGTGACACTTATTTGGCATTGGCCGGCTCACTTTTCCTCCTTGTAGTTCGCGTACGAGGGCTCAGGGTCTTCTCATAAAAAGCCATCGCGAAGCCCTTGAACATCGAAGGCGCGAGGATCTTTCTCTTCCTTCTTCGCCTCAGCTGAAGCGTCGCGTGGTCCGAATACAACCCTAGCTTGCACCAATTACGACTCTGACGACACACAAGCCGGAGCCATCACCCCCCAAGAAAATGGCTGATGTTCAGATCTCGGACAAGGTCGCGGCCGTGCCCGAGTCCGCCGTCGACCATGGCAAAGAGCCCGACTCCAGCCAGCAAGAGGTCGTCGTCGCTCCCGTCTCGAGCAAAAAGCAGTCGCTGTCAGACATCTTCACCATTGTAATAAAGCTTTCCTCTGCCGCCGCGCCACCTCCATGACCCGCGCCCAAGGAGAATGCTTCGCTAACTAAACGACGGCAGTTTTGCTCTGGCTTTGCCCTCATTTCTGATGGCTACCAGAATAACCTCATGACCATGACCAATGTCCTATTCAAAAAGGAGTACCCCCACGAGTACACCTCCTCGGTCAGCACCCGTGTCTCCAATGCGCTCCTGGTGGGCGAAATTCTCGGCCAGGTCGTCGTCGGCCTGACCTGCGATTACCTTGGTCGTAAAACCGCCATTATCGCGACTACTCTCATGATTGTCCTTGGTGGCATCATGGCGACGGCGTCTCACGGCATCACCATTGACGGCATGTTCTGGATGTTGACCATTTCTCGCGGTATCGTCGGCTTCGGCGCTGGTAAGTTGCTTTCGAACCGCCTTCTGACAAAACATGAAATGCTGACACGGGGCAGGTGGCGAGTATCCCGCTGCTAGTGCTTCAGCCTCCGAAGCTGCCAACGAGCACACCCTTAGCCACCGTGGTCCGGTCTTCATCCTTGTCACCAATCTGCCGCTTTCTTTCGGCGGCCCTCTGGCTGTCTGCGTATTCCTTATTGTTCTCTCTGCTGCTGGAGAAAATCACTTGTCTACCGTCTGGCGTGTCTGCTTTGGCATCGGCGTTCTCCTGCCCTTGACGGTCTTCTATTTCCGTCTCAAGATGCTCAACTCGAAACTGTACCGCCGTGGCGCCATCAAGAAGAGGGTGCCGTATATGCTCGTGATTCGATACTACTGGAAGGCTCTGATTGGAACCTGTGGCGCCTGGTTCCTGTACGACTTCATCACCTTTCCCAACGGCGTCTTCTCCGGTACCATCATCTCCAGCGTCGTCTCCAAGACTGGTAGCCTCCGCAGCACTGCTGAGTGGCAGCTGCTCCTCGGATCTATTGCTCTCCCTGGTGTCTTCCTCGGCGCATTCTTCTGCGACCGCCTTGGCCGCAAGAATGTCATGATGATTGGTTTCTCTGGCTATCTGATCTTTGGTCTCATCATCGGCCTCGCCTATGACAAGATTGTCAACATCATTCCCCTCTTCATCATCTTTTACGGTCTCATGCTCAGCTTCGGCAACTTTGGACCCGGTGACATGTTGGGACTCATTTCTTCGGAAAGCTACGCCACTAGTGTCAGAGGCACCTGCTACGGCCTCAGTGCTGCCGTTGGAAAGGCCGGCGCAGCCATTGGTACCGAAGCCTTCAAGCCTATCCAAGACAATCTGGGTAAGAAGTGGACTTTTATCATTGCTGCCATTTGCGGCGTCGCTGGCATTCTAGTCACTTTCTTCTTCGTCCCCAAATTGACAGGCGAAGATCTGTCCAAGCAGGACGAGAAGTTTAGAGCCTACTTGCTGGCCAATGGATGGAACGGTGAAATGGGAGAACAGGACTTGGCTGCACTCGCCGAAGATGTTCATGATGCTGAGACACCTTTTGAGACGGATTTTCAGGACGAGAAAAAGGCGCTATAGCTCGAATTCATGATCCGTACACGTATTGATTACATGAATTATACCCTCTGCTGCAGTCAGCGGCGCCTGACCTTGAATCATTTCATATTTTCTTGCGTTTAATGTGTTATAATACACAATCAGCTATGTCTACTTGTTCAATTTCTGAATAAAGGACTGCAAAATGCAATTCTGTTTCTTTAGCTTCATAATTGTCGCAGACCAACTATGCGGCGTTTGGCTTGAGCCCCTTGAAGCTTTTTGTAATGTTCGTAATTGCCTCTTCAACTGGTAGACGCTCCATGGAGCTTGCGCCAAAGAAGCCATGCACACCTTTGGTCCTGCCCAGCACATAGGAGGCATCTTCTGGCGCGGCAATCGGTCCGCCGTGGCAGAGGACCAAAATGTCTGGGCTGATTGCGACGGCAGCGTCGCGAATCTGCTGAATGAGCTTGATACACTCGTCGAGCGTCTTGCCAGAGGCGGCGCCGATGGAGCCGCTGGTCGTGAGGCCCATGTGTGCGACGAGAATGTCGGCGCCGGCGGTGGCCATCTTTTGCGCCTCCTCGACGTTGAACACGTACGGCGTCGTGAGAAGATCCATCTCGTGGGCAGCGCGCACCATGTCCACCTCGAGATCATACGACATGCCCGTCTCCTCCAGGTTGGCACGGAACTGGCCGTCAATCAGGCCGACAGTAGGAAAGTTTTGCACGCCGGCGAAGCCGAGGTCGCGCAGCTGGCGGAGGAAGTGGTTGGTGTTGAGAAACGGATCCGTGCCGCAGACGCCGGCAATCACGGGCGTGTGGTTGACGACGGGCAAAACTTCCTTGGCCTGATGGACTGTTAGTCGGGGCATTACGGCAGAGAGTCTGGCGTGTACGGCTTGTCGCTAGATGATGGATCAACTCACCATGTCGAGCACAACGTCGTTTGCGTTGCCATATGGCATCAGTCCCGAGAGCGAACCGCGACCGGCCATGCGAAAACGACCGCTGTTGTAAATGATTATGAGGTCGCCGCCGCCGGCCTCGATGAACTTGGCAGAGAGACCGATACCAGCGCCAGCGCCAACAATGGGCTTGCCCTCGGCGATTTGCCCCCGCAGGTTGCCCAAGATCTCTTGCCGATTTGTCGGAGGCGCCATGATTAATACCACAGATTAGAGGTAGTGCTAGGGTCGCCAAGTCAGATGGAACGAGATACAAGAAGAAGTAATAGAAATGCCTCGTATCCGGGTGACGAAAGTGAAGATGAGTGATGGAAGACCGTTCCGGAGAGCGGCGTACAAGTCGCTCCACCAACCAGGACCAGAGTGGAGTTGAGTCGTCGATGGTGCGCAACCATGGTGTGACTAGCAGATAATATGGAGTTTTGGCGTATTCTTTATGATGCATAATATAATGAGGCCCTTATTGGAGTTGATCGTCCAATCGCAGGTGAGGGGCTATTCTGAGCCCGCGACGGACGTGCTCTGGCATGATCCATCATCAACCCTATTACATCATCAGCAGCTGCAAATATCTCCTGCCTCAACAACCGCTCGGGTTCATTCAAACCAACACCTCATCGTCATATTTACAGCGCCTGCTTTGCGCCCAAAACAGCGCTGCCGGTGAAGCCACCTGCTGAGATCAGCTTTGTGACGTCTACTTTCAGGGCCCAGCACGATACCAATCCACAATATGCCGACTGTAGCAGTCATTGGAACTTGCGATACCAAGTTTGAGGAACTGCGCTTTTTGCGCGACCGAGTGCAGGACAATGAGCCCGTTAGAGCCATCATGATTGACGTTGGCTGGCGCGCGACGGAAAATAGCGACATTACCATATCACAGCCGGATCTCATCTCCAAATATGGCCAAGGGGAAGATGTTTCGTCACTTGACCGAGGACAGTTCATCGACTTCATTTCTAAATGCGCAGCCAAGGCCGTCAAGGCTCTCTACGAAAGCCAAGAAATCGATGGGATCGTGTCGGCTGGTGGCTCGGGCGGCACCTCGCTGGTGTCGTCCATCATGCAGGATGTGCTGCCAATTGGCTTCCCGAAACTGATTGTTTCCACCATTGCAAGTGGTGATACGGAGCCAATCATCGGCGAGACGGACATTGCACTCATGTACTCGGTCGTCGACGTTGCAGGCCTGAACCACGTCTTGAAGGGAATTCTGGGCAATGCCGGTGCGGCAATCAGCGCAGCGGCTCTATCATACTCGAAAAGATCAAAATCAAGCTCCGAAGCGTCGCCAGAGAAGAAACGTGTCGGCATTACCATGTTTGGTGTTACAACCCCCGGTGTAGACGCGATCCGCTCCCATCTCGAAAGCAACTATCCGATTGAGACATATGTCTTTCACGCCACCGGTCGTGGTGGCAAGGCCATGGAGAGGCTGATTCGCGAGGGCACGCTGAACGCGGTGATCGACCTCACGACCACCGAGATTGCCGACTACATTGTCGGGGGCGTGATGCCGGCCAGCCAGGATCGCCTCGACGCTGCCGTCGAAAAGGGCATTCCGAATATTGTATCCCTCGGTGCGACAGACATGATCAACTTTGGCGCACGAGATACCGTCCCTGAAGCATTCAAAGACCGCACCATAGTCGAGCACAACTCGCTCGTGACGCTCGTGCGCACATCACCAGAGGACTGCGCCAAGATTGGCAAGTTCATCGCCGACAAGTTGCAAAAGACGAGCGCGCCAGAAAAGGTGCAAGTCTGGATCCCCAAGGGCGGCGTGAGCATGCTGGCTGTCCAGGGGCAGCCCTTTGCCGATGCAGCAGCTGACGCTGCGCTGTTTGACGCGGTGCGGCAGGGATTGAAAGATACCGGCATCGAGATTATCGAAGACGAGCGCGACGTTAATGATGAGAAAATGGCCAAGGATATTGCCGTATCACTGGCGAGGATGCTAGGCCTTGCGGAGAAAAGTTAGCTCGTGTGCTGGTAAACACGAGTTTGACTTGCTTGCGACTTTGATTCAGGACCGAGGACCAACAACGACAACGCATAAATGTCTAGATGAGAGGCAGGCCTCACCAAGGTTACGTACAATAAAGAACCTAAACGTACTTCCAGATATTCGTTTAGTGACACCTTTATAATCACGCGAGGAATCGTCGGGAGACAACAGGTTGATGCTGCGCTGTTGGCAGCGGGTGGAGTAGCAGCAGCTCTATAGTGGCTAATAAGTTAGCGCATCTCAACAATCACTGAACAAGCGTCGTTGGTCTAGGGGTTAGGATTCAACTCTTCCAAAGTTGAGGCACGGATTCGAGTTCCGTACGACGCACATTCCGAATTTCTTTTTTTGCACTGGCCAGGTCCGACTCTCGTAAGCGGACGGTGATGCGCCTCGTTTTTCACATGCCAACTTTTTTTTTTTTTTTTTTTTTTCATTACTGTTCTTGTGCACAGGGCAGCGCTCTTGGCCAGGTCCGTCGGAGTCATTGGCAGCCACACCTGCGTCATTGTCATGTCGCAGCAGAAATGAGAAGCCTTTACGAGCCTGGAGTCCTTTCATTTTAGCGCGAGTAATCTTTCTGGCTGGCCCGACGGAGGCTCACCGAAGAACGCCCCCACCGAGGCAACTTTGCGGTTGCATCGCGTCGCAGACAGTCGAGGTTTTGCATAGCCACCACAATGCAAGCCCAAAGACAAAACAACCATTGCGACGGTTCGACCGGGAAGATTGCCCGTTTCGGCACCTTTGCCGAAGAAAAAAAAAAGAGATTGAAACTCGGGGGAGGGGCCGCTCACGGACGAGTGCCAGGCAGCGCAAATAGCCGACCGTGTTTCTTGCAGCTTGCAACTATCGGGCACGGGTGTGTGTTAAAAAGGGCCTTTGGGATCCGCCCAGTGACGAGATGGCTTTTTCCGAGCCAACATGTCACAAGGTGGAAAAAAAAAAAAGAGGACAGAGGGCGTGATGGGTGTGCGCGTTGTTTGACTGTCAACTTTGAGGCTCTGCTGCGTGGCCCAGCGGGCTCGGGTACACCGACAGCTGGAAGATTGACTCGTCCATGCCCACCGCATCGCCACCAGCATCCACCGACAGGGAACTGGTGCCGTCGCTAGACTTGAGCTGCTCGACGCTAGAGTACCTACAGATCGGGGCGGAATGTTCCTGGATCGTTCTATTTCATGTCCCTGCCCTTTGGTCCGTCTTGGACTAGACGGGCAATGAGTAATTCGTACATACCCGATGGAAAGAGCTGTTCAAGCCGTCACCTATGGATTTACGCTCTGCTGGTGAGATGTTAGCAAGCGGCGCTCGTCTCAAACAACTGCTTCAACGACACCCGGCGATTCAGAGCGACAAGGTGAAATGAAGCACGGACGAGACGTAGAAAGTAAAAGGCGGTAAGAATCGCGGTGTGCATACCAGTAGATTTGCATCTCGTCTAAATTTCAGATGTAAAATTTGCACGACACGACGTTTCATACTGTAGACCTCAAGTTCATGCACTACATATCCTTGCCGACTGCATCGATGGTGCTTCTCGGAACCAACTCGCGGTCAGTCACATTTTCACCTTTGTTGTCACCCAGAGTTCCTGCTTGGTGATGCAACGTTAACCGACGCCCCAGCTTCTTGCATAACATGACACGGCATGTCGCGACTGTTGTCGCGTGCCTCCGCGCTTTCTCCACCCCAATCATGCTTGATTCTCAACTCGAGAAAATAGAGCCAAGCTCCCGAGAGCTGAGCTAGGGTACCGCAGCTGCGCATGCCATTTATTTGTTTTCTCGACAGCCGTGGATGCGTGGGGCCACATGCCGAGATATGGTTCCGGGGGGAAGAGGAGGGTGCAGGGGGGCCATTCCGAGTTTCTGGAGTGACCAGAGCATAACCTAGCAGAAAGAAATAGACCCAAAAGTGTGCTTCTATTAATGAACAGTGAAACGAGACCTTGAAGTTTTGTGAGACTTGACCAGCAGGGCCTCTGTTGACCGCCACGGCAGCCCTATAGTTTTTGGACAATTGCATATCGTCTCGGAGCATGTCACCACCGGGCGTGTCTCGTGTCTCACGATGCCGATGCAGGTGGAAAAGGAAACCGCAGCGACTGTGTCAGCTGCCAGCAAGCATGTTTCCCCCGTTTCGAGAACAGCCCGTCCATGGTGAAACGCCGCACCCGCCCGGCAATGTAGGGCGGGAAAGACGTTGGAACAACAAAAACAAGTCTCGACCACATTGGCAATTTGGTATTGTTTACTTGCGGAGATGGCCATGCAGTTACTAGCGCGCGGCTCCAGAGAATAGAGGCCGAAATGGACAAAATTTGTTATTATAAGCAAGGAGGCGGGCATATAAGAGACAACGCCATCAATCGATCAGGGTAAACCCAGGCAGGGCCAAGCTTTGTTTCCCGCTGGCACTAATAGGCGCCACATATTGGGGCCGGCGCACGTTTAAATTAAGCAGATGCAGGGCGAATCCTGCATATTGGTAATTGCATTTCTAGACAATTTGGCCGTGAAAAAAAAAAACAATTTGTTGTTGTTCGTGTTCGCTCCACGTTTGCTTGCACCGCACTGTTTGATCCTTCCGACGGGCCATTTTGACAGACCAAATCACCTGAAACGAACCTGTTTGCATTGTCGGATACTAGCCTCGAGGCATCTGGATCCTACGCAATCCTCCGACGAAATATTCCGAACCTCAAACTTTCGGAATCGTGTGCTGAAGAGCATGGCTAACAATGGGGATGACTGTGTTCTTTAAGGGGAAAAAGGTGCACCGACGAAAAAGGCACAGTTCTAGCGCAACGGACCGCGTGCTTTGTCCATTATGGCAACCAGGTGCATATAATACTACGCCAAGTGAAATTTGCTGCTCGTGACCATGGCGCCCGCGCCGCAAAACACATCCAGCCCTCGAGCTTATTACTGGTAACTACGGGCAGGGGCGTGCGCGTGAGAAAGAGGACGCCCCTTGCCGCGATCCTTTCTTCGCTCTATCAATCCTTTCTGTCCTCCGCTTTCGCTGGTGGCAGACATGGGTACAGCGTAGGTCTCTTTGCGTGTCACCGCCAAACGGTTCTGAGCAGGAACAATGTCCGAAGCCATTCTGGCCCCAACGGTCTTGTGTGCGCCAGATGACGCGGGGACGTTTGCCCACTGTTCACCATCGGGGCACAGGTTTCTTTGTCGTGCCAAATCAACCGCCCTAGTTCTGGCTCCCCGATGCCAGTTGCCGCTTCCGAGGAGATGTCGTGTGGAAAGGCGGTTTGCAATTTAAAACAAAGGAGCCCTACGGCCGCTAAATGACGGCCCGTGGTGTATGTGCTATTTCAGTGGGAAAAACAAGCGACAAGGAATAAACAGATGAGGAAAAGAAGAGAGAAAACCCGCGCTCGTGGCATGATCTGGCTCCCTGCCTCCAATTTCCACCAGAGAAAAATTGTCGATGAATGTGTTGGTGCGAGCAACGCAGCAGCGTTGTGGCGTTTGACTGAAACGCGAGGGGGCCTTTTCTTCGTTCGTATTACACTTGTCTGCCCAACCAACTACTTCCCGGGGAGTTCAAAAGCGTGACAGGGCCTCGCCAAGGGTACAGTAGCAGTTTATGCCCAGTGGTTCCTCTGCGCGGCGCCTGAGTGTCGCGCCCTGGGCAGATGCAAGAGGCACTCGATTGCCAAGACACACAAACGGAGAAGGCTGGGTTATTGCCATGCAAGGGATGGCTTGTGAGGATTGGAGGCACGCCCCCCTGCAGGGAATGAGTTGGATGGGCCAGAGGTTTGCGCCGACAACTTCGGTCATGCTTCCAGAGAGGTTCTAGCTCCGAGATGACGGCGAGATCCATGCTCTTGCATCCGTAATAAGATGCATCGTATTAGTCGGCGGTGACCCCGCCGTAAAACTAACGTCAGACTGGGTCCTTGCGCCAATATCCCAAGCACGCCGTGAGAGCTGGCTGAATTTGCTTCGCATTACCAGTACTGGCAACAGACCGAAATAGAGAGAAGAATCAGTCGCTGGCAAGATGGCACAGCGCGTTTGGAAATCTCGCGACTGCATCGCCGGCCTTCAAAACGAGGATTGGATACAGATTGGACAGTGTGGAGCTACACCACTCGAGTGGCTCTATCATTTCCTGCAAGGGGCCAGATAGATCTATGCTTACCTCCCTCTACAAATCCATGACTCCATCGTACGATCAATCAGAATATATTGGGAGATGGCAGAATATCCCATTCGCTATAGAGCTCTGCTGACCAGCCCGTAGCTTCCAGCCGGTCAAAGGACAACGGAGAGCAGTGGATCTATGTGTCGAGAGAGCGATAGACTCGACGTCGGTACATCTTTGTGCGTGCACAAAGTTGGTTTTTGTCAGAGCTATCGAGAGAATTGCCGCCGTAAGCAATAGTGTTACTATTTGCGGATCCATGTCATGAACTTGCTGCGTGCCGCGATTTGGGTCAGCGAAATGGGCTTATGCCGACATTACCGCTGCCCGTTGTTCAGAGCAGGACATGCTCGGAGCGGAGTCGTATCTTTTCACAAGAGAGGCCGTCGAAACGATTCGAAATTCGATGTGACTGTCCTCGTTGGGTTCGGAGATGCCACATGAGTGTCTGTTGCTAATGGGACACTTGAGTGATGGCCATTAGGGCGTCTATAGGAACAAGGTGACAATGACCAGCGCGCCGCGGTGACATCTAAACTGATGGATATTTTCAATATCAAGGTTAGAACGAGCAGTATTTTGGCATTTCTTGTAGTATGCCACTGCTAAAATCGGGCGAGGCTGGAGTCGGCCTCATCTTGGCGCAATGGGGAGATGAGGGTGTAAGTGGTGCCGTGGTGTTCAATAATCATACGCAGGACTTGTAATCCTATTATGGATAGCACATGCAAATCTTACTATCAAGTGAGCACTGCTACTATATGATGGCCCGATTACTGTTCCGATCGAGGTACAGCACTGATGAGCCGTGCTATACCGAGGCCATCATGGTGGGGGAGTACGCTCGAGAGCAGCAGCCGCTTCAATGCCGTCGAACCTCGAAATCTGCCGTGCTGGAATGCCGCGATTTTCTGGTCAATGTTGGTCAGCTGGAAGCGGAACCTGGACACGCAGTGCAAGATCACGCATGCCGTCCCAATCAAGCAGCAGCTGGGCTAGATTCTCCCGCGGCAAGAGCCGAAACAATCATTGCGCGCGGAAGCGTGGAGAGACGTGCGCCTACGGGTCATTTCCATGCCGAAAGCAGAGTGGCGATTCAGAACCAGTGGCTGAAGAATAGAGTTTGCCTCGACGGGCAGTGCTTGGACGCAGGGCTGCCGTTCATGCCCCATCTGGCACTGCAGGGTGCCCGAGTCTGTTAGACAGAATGAAAGGGCCCGATGTTCCTATGGATCTGCCAAGGGGCTTTCGATCTTGACAGGCAAGAGATTCAGTGACAGTGTCAAAGTTCAGAGTGCGAATCAGCGACACTTGGCCGTGCGAGTCCGGCCAACAAATGCGAGATTTGTACGTGCCCTCAAAGCGGCCAAGCGTCGTGTTCCTCAGCCAGTTGCCGTCGTTTGTTCAGTGGCGGAGGCCGCTAGAGAAGAAAAAAAAAAGATGCCAAAGGGAAACGCCTGCAGTGCACTGATAAAATGCCCTAAAAAGCCCAGTCGAGACACCGCACTGGGGAATTACTGAATCCGGCCACAACCCCAGCCGCGGGCCAATCAGTGAGGGCGCTTTGAAATAGTATGGGGGCGGGGGGGTTTGCTCAAGACATCGAGAGAGCCTCGCCCCCTTTGTGTGGGCGAGAAATACGTAATTGACGAGCAAGATGACACGAACAATGGAATGGAGATGAAAAGTCTCGGGCACACTACGCAAGGATCGGTATCTGGTGCGGTGTCGAGTAAACTACCCGGTGCTGAAGTCTGTTGCCAACAAGCGGCGCGACCGAAAGCATATTGCGATTGAGCCACGCACTTTCACAGTGAGCTTCGCATCTGCAGAAGCCACGTCAAAGTATACAGGACAAAGTTTAGTGATGATCCGATTCCGTATGGCATGAAAAACAACATCAACGGATACGCCATCCCTCACCTGCAGACCGAGCCTGCCAAGAATATAGAAGGAGGGCGGGAAGAAATTCCGACAAGGTCTTTATGAGCCCCTGGGTGAAATAAAAAGCCGGAATATGCAGCAGCCGCACCCAGGGCTGCGATGACGCCGTGGATGGAAACGAGCAAGCCTGCATGCGCCGAGCTGAGCTGCGCAGGCGCCATGAGGCTGGCTGGGCATAACCACACGACCGGTTTAATCCTCCGTCATTTCAAGCACGGGCAGGTCTCGGAGAGACTTTTTTGTTTCTGTTTCTTTCTGTTCGCGTTGCCACCGCAAAACACATTGGTGCCAGTTCCATGATGTTTTTGGCACGCTTGCGAGTGTGCGGCGATTCAGTTCTGTGTGTGAGTGTGTGTGTGAGAGTGGTTGTGTGGTGGTCACCGAAATTAAGCTCCGAGAAGAACATTCCAGGGCAGGCAAACGCAACCTTTTTTTCAGCGCAACAAGCTGACCCAGCTGGCTGGGACATCGCCCAGCTGTGTGGGCGGGGAACAGAGGATCCAGGACAAGGGGGGGGGGAGTGTGTCTAA
>JAPFRW010000110.1:0-45268 GCA_030778065.1 Akanthomyces uredinophilus | reverse complement strand
CCGGCTGGGCCCCGCGCGCGCGGCCGAGGCGCTCATCGCGAGCCGCCGCATCCCCGCGGCGGCGCTCGAGCGCTGCGGCTTCGTCAACGCCGTCTTTGACGAGCCCGACTGGCAGGCCTTTCACGCGCGCGTGCTCAAGGAGGTCGACGACACCATGGGCGAGCACCTCAGCGGCGACAGCATGACGGGCATCAAGAGCCTGCTCAAGGCGCCCGAGCGCACCATCATGGAGTCGCAAAACTCAAAAGAGGTCATGGCCGGCCTGCAGCGCTTCGTCAAGGGCCTGCCGCAGGAGGAGTTTCGCAAGATTGCCATGGGGGAGAAGCGTCACAAGCTGTAGAGAAACAGGATATACTCGCGGGGAGGCAGATATAGCAAACATCCTGCTGGATGCTGCAGTATTGATATTACCATGTCCAGAAAGAACACAAGAATTTGTTTAATTGGAAATTGTAGTTGTATGATTTCTATGCCAATAAGCCAAACAGCAGGCTGATGCGCTGCCAAAATTCACCCGCTTGCTTGGAGATGCGCTTGCGTGACGACTCGTCACTGATGCCTGCATGCTTAAACACCTGCTCTGCCGCGGCCGCGAGATTCTTGGCAGCAGCCTCGTCAGTCCCAACGCAATTCTGCAAGACGGCAATGTCAAACAGCCACTGCGTGCACAAGTCTTTGACCAGCTCCGGGCCCGCCTGATTGCCATCGGCACTCTTCTCTTCATCGGCAGCCACAGTCTCGTCATCGTCTGCTTTTCCATTGGCATCCTCCGACTTTTCAGACGTATTGTCGTCGCCCTTGGACCCCTTGCCCTTTTTGGCCTTTTTCTTGGACGATTTCTTGCTACCACCGTCTCCGGCAGGGCTCTTGCCGGCCAAACCTTCCAGCTCCTTTGCCCAGGCAGCGCGCAGTCCATCGCCGAGTCTCTGCTTCAGCGCTCTCATGGCGCCAGCAGTCCACAAATCGACGCCAAGTTCCAGCATGGCTGTTGACAGACTGTGCAGGAAGCTAAACAGCTCCGCTGACGGCTGATTGGAAACGGCAGGCTCGCCCTCCCAGAGTGGCTTGCCGGCGACGACACGGACGGAGAGTCCCGACGATGCAAAGTCTTTGATGGCCGCGTCTGCCACATCCTCCGCGATTTGGGCGTGCAAAGATGGCACTATATCCAGTCCAAAGCTCTCCACCGCGGCGCGTTTGGGCAGCTTGCTTCGAATGTCGCGAATGACACGCAAGAAATAAGTCGCAACACCGCCACTGTGCTTTCCGTTCTTGTGCTGTGCCCACAGATCCGCGAGGTGAGCGTCTAGTTCTTTGTACGTCTTGTCCAACGAAGAGTCAAGTTTGTCTTGCAGCTGCTTGGGGTCCTCTTTGCCAAGCACCTGTTGTCTTGCTTCGATAGTCTCCTCGTCTTCCACCTCGTCATAGTCATTGT
This sequence comes from Akanthomyces uredinophilus, assembly GCA_030778065.1. Classification (NCBI taxonomy): domain Eukaryota; kingdom Fungi; phylum Ascomycota; class Sordariomycetes; order Hypocreales; family Cordycipitaceae; genus Akanthomyces; species Akanthomyces uredinophilus. Next base: position 43,833 of record JAPFRW010000110.1, on the reverse strand, counting down.
CCCATCGCTGCTTCTTGAGCGCATCAGTGACATCTTTGATCTCGTCGATGACTTTGTACCAAGACATGTAGCTGTGGACGGCCTTGGAAACGGCATTGTTTCTTCCGTATAAACGCGAGACAACCTCTTGCAGGAACGGTGCCGCACCAATGGCCAGCGCGTCGTCATAACCGGCCTGATCCCAGAGCTCTGCCTGCTTGTCACTGACACCAGCTTGCCAGCCCTCGAGCGTAGCTACGATTTCAGAGCCTACCAGCCGCAACTTGGATACCTTGTTCTCCAGGACTGAAAGCATGCGGCTATTGATAACATGCCGTAATTTGTCTTGCATCTCTTGAGGATCCAAGCCTCTGGCCTTGCCGCCATCTCGTATCCAGAGCTGCAAAACGTCTGTGCGAAGCTCCATGATATGTTTATAGTCCGCCATTTCTTCTAGGGTTTGCTTCAGGCCCTTGAGTAGACATTGAGATCCGTCCTCTGCCCAATTGGCCAGCATTTCGCGTGCCTGTTTGCCGTCGAGGTCATCGTGTCGGATGAATGGGGTAAAGTACTGGAATTCCTCGCCACACCATGGCCCATAAACATCTAGTCGTAGATTTTCGATGCGCTGCAGGGCCTCGTCCTCAACTAGTGGATGCTTCTTGAGACCGGACAGCGCTTCGGGAAGCTTTGTGGGCAATAAAGCTTGCACGTCCAGTAGTGTGCGCGTATACAAGCGCAGAGCATGCATGGCGTTTTCTAGCGTCCGCAATCGTTCACCATCCTCGATATCAAACGCTCTCGTTATGGCATTCTTGCGTGTTTCGAGAAAGAATCGCAAGGCATCCTTTGCGCCAGAGCTTGACGTGAGACTTGGGACACATAGTGCTTTCAAGATGTCTATTCGTTGTGAATCGTCACCAGGCTTCTCGAGAACCTTTTCCACTCGTCTTCGGAGACGCTTCCGAAGCGCATCCAAAGTCCTCCTCAGTCTGTCTGCCGCGGCTTGCACATCAGACGTGACAGCGCCAGTACCAAAGCTCTTGACAACAAGCCTGCTCAACGCAAGAACCTTGGCTGCAAGAATCAATCGATCGCCCTTTGTTGTACCATCAGCGAGTCCGCTGCCGGCCTTGAGAATGCGCTCTGATACCAGCGCGCAGGCCTCTAGAAAGCGCAGCCGTGTCGCAGCTGCGGTAGATTTGCTCTCTTGTTTGGTCGTAAATCTTTTCAAGTTGGCGGCCTTGGACGTCACGACCGTCCGCCCGCAGCGGCCGCCCATGGTGCCGAGAACCTGCTGCACCTCGTCATTGTCGCGTCGCATCCGGACGATGGCGTCGGCGGTGCCCAGGAGCTCTCGGTATGAACCGCCAACTTGCGTGCGCAAGCGGCTAGATTTCTCTTCAATCTGAACATGGAGAGATTTGTGAAGGGACCGGATTTGAGGGAGCGTCAAAGTCGAGGAGAAGATCTCCTTTGAGCTCTCGTACGTCGAGGGGTCGCGGGATCCCATTGTGGGAGCTATCGGCCGAATGCGTGGGTTTCTATATGCTTTATTGGTCGGGTTCGAGTAGCAGTTACAGTTTCGGCATATTTAATCCAGTAGCTGCCCGGCCACAGCTGTCGTTGCCTGGTTTGCAGACCTGCGTTGTAGGATGAAAGTGTTGACGTGGAGCTACCACTACTTGGTGGGGCAAGATCATGAACGAGGTGCATGCACTCAGCAGCGATTGAATGTTTGCGTCTCTCAACCCACATCGACATACATGTAACTCTTCAATTCTCGCAGAGATAATGAAGAATAAGAGTGTATATTTTCGTTACAACCAGTCGCTCCAAGAAAAATTCAACCAGCGCTACGAGCTGCAGCTAATCACTATAATAGTCTCTATGCCACCTGTTACTCCCCCAGATCTCAGTTGAGATCCGCAGAAGTTAATGCGCAGAGCCTATGGGGATTTTTGGATCTCTGCCTAGAAACATAATTACAGTGACATCTAGTCCTACGATTTACCCCAGGGAATGCCAACGGCTTCCCCCTATGATCCATAACTGCTCTGCGTGACAGTGAGCCCTTCGCTGTATTTGGAGCTTACCCACGTGCGATCGAATACGGACAGTGGTATCTTGCCCCTCGACAACTTCTTCCAAAAGACCAAAAGTCAGTTCCTTGGCAGCAGCCGTTTCATCGTCCCAGCCCATCTTCACTTGAAGAGCTCTAGCCAGCGACAAGTTTTCAGTTGCCATCATGCCAAGCATTGCCCATGCATACGGGTCGTTGGCTTGGTAGTGGGACGCTGGCAGCCCCGGGTGATGGACGGGGAGTCTTGCCAGAAAGTACAATTGCGCGCAACTACACCCGCCGCACAGGTAGTATTGAATAAGCCGTAGTCGCGGGAAGTGAGGACTCGTTGGCAAAAAGTACGCAACATATGCATCCAGGGTTGCTTCGTCGAGCTCATCTAGATCTGGTATCATGGCAGGGACTAGGGTTAGACAATAAGCCTCACGGTCTCTGATCCAGTCGGCAGACTTGGAAGCAGTATCCGCCTCAAGGGCTTGCCTGAGAACACTCTTGAAAAATGTGTTTGTGACTTCGGTCCAGGTCATCGAAAAGGATTGGACGGTGGTGGCACCGATCCTTTCAGAAAACAAAAAGTCAACGACGGTGCGGTGCGCAATTTCAACAAAGCTCCCACTCGGTGCCTGCTCTTCGGGATACCGGTGAGTCCACGAGGCATCTCCTGTAGTTTCATCGAAACGCAAGTCGGACAGAAAGTCTGTAAACGGCAACGGCTCCGCCTCTACAGTAATCAGACAGCCGCAAAGCTCTTGCAAATCCTCTGCCGTATATCGATAAGACTTTCCAGTGGAAGAAAGTAAGTCATTGCAGACGGCCGAAACGAGCAGATCTATGTGAATCCCGTTATCCCTAAGCCACGGCGAAGAGGCATGTCCTATTATCCAGAGGAGCGCTTGGCGAACAAAGAGACGGTCGCGTTCCGGAACATCCGCCAGGAGGCGTATGTATATATTGTCAATGCCACGAGGGAGCGAGTCGAGTGCGCCAAGAAGCTCAGTCTCTTCACGGATGCGCTCGATGATCTGCATCTGGCAGGCCACCCAGCGAAACCTACAGCTCGACGGGTTAGCTTGACGAGCTGATAGATCGCAGAAGCGCGACAGGAAAAGGACCAGGAGGGAAAGTATCACTCACATCCCATCAGACTCGGCACAGAGTCTATCTTCAATGTATGCGGCCAGGTAGCGCCACCGTGCCATTTGCGGGCTTTTCGAGACCCATGCATTCACTACTCGCCGAATATCCTGTTCGACAAAAAGGTTGGACATGGAGATGCTAGTTGAGATGCTCGAAAGCGCGCTCGATATCGGGCGAACGGCGGCTGATTGATAGCAGTCGCACCTTGCTGAACCGGCTGTCGGTGGCCAGCGTCGTCAGGACGGAGAGCAGCTGCACCCGTGGGTCACTCTCGTCTATGCCATCGACAACAACGTAGACGACTTCGAAGCGACCCAACACGTGTTGCATTATGCCAAGCATGTCGTCGACTGTAGGTTCGCGCCCACTGTCACGAATATGCTTGAGTTGCTGCGGAGCCCAGGCCACCTGGCGGCTGAGCTGGCCAACAACCCATCGCAGCAGAGGCAGACCCTCGTCTTTTCTGTGGCTGTAGTGGCAGTAGTAGTACGCATGACCCCGACAGGAGCCATCTTTGCTGCAGCTGGTCTCGAGCAGCTCAACGATGGATGAGGCCAGAACAGACTTGCCGGCGCCGGGGATGCCATGAATCCAGATGCAGCGTGGACTCGGTGACGGTTCGGCTCGCAGCCAGGCTTGCCATTGATCCCATCTGCTCAGCCAGTAGTTTGTGTGTTCCTCGTGGCTCCTGCACAGACTGTCATGCATCTCAGCCTGGCTGTAGCACTTGGCCTCTAGCCACCGCAACGTCTCGTGCCGGTCACTCTCCGACAGTGTCTGTTCGACTCGCTCAACCCCAGCTTTGATGTCTTTGATGTCGGACCTAAAGTCGATTCAGAATGTCTCTTTCTTTCTTCTGCATAAGCTTTCAAGATTTCGTGTTCGTACATTAGGTCCCCCGTAAGGGCAAGTAAGAGGGTAGACTTGTGAAGATTAATATCTGCAAGTAGCTTTCGAACCTGACTGTCCTTGAGCGCCCAGGATAACTGTTTCATACTGAAAGCACCTTTGCCGGCCAACTCGGCCGAGGACAGCCTTGGAAGAAGGCGCTCAAGCTCGGAAACCGATTTGTAGCAGGCGCTCACAGGACCATCCGGGGCAAACAGCGACGGCAGGGCGCTTGCAGTCTTTGGATTCAGATGCATGTCGCCGAGGCAGAGCAAGATGGCCCTCAACGACGTGACTTCTCCTGAGATGATGACCATGTCGCGGGGAGCGTCCTTTGTGGCGTGGATAAAGTGACGGCACACCCGTATTATACCGTCAGCAACCTGTATAAAGGCCGCGATGTTTGCGGTGTAGTCGGCCATGGTGATGTTGATAGGTGACGGCGATCATGGAGTTGCTTGAAATGAAGCAGCAAGCAATATTCAACGAGTTTACTACTACCGACTCCTTGGGTGCTATGGCCGATGAGGCTTGGTGCCATCACAGCCGCTGCATAAGATGCGGGGTTTGACCAACCCTTTGGATGTGCAAAGGCAGCATTTGAACACTGTGCGAGGTACTTAGCCTATGCGGTGATCTGAGCACAACTATAAGTATCTAGGCTCTCCACAGGCACCACACCGCACACTACCACACTGTAGGGTTTATTTGCAGTGGAAAGCCATATATGTAATTATAATTAAACAATACATGTGTAGATGAGAGATGAAGAACTGGGTGCGCGATGATTTTTGGCATTAACCCACTTTCGCGTATTTCGATTTTCTAGCGTCAAGCATCAAGTTTGCCGCTACTAAAATAGCAGATATAGTTTGCATCCACTGATTTACAGCTAATGATGGAGATACGGATTATATCAATAAAAAGCACACGTGATAATTTTTATTTTTATTTTTAAAAAGAGGCTCTTATGGTTGTAATCGTCGGTTTTTCTTCCCAATCAAGAGATCCGTTGCCTGTTTAATTCATCGTCGCCGCAAGCACAATATTGCTGCCTGAACCGTTTACCGGTCTGAACTTCATCCTCATACCCAACTTGTTGTTTTCGTCTCTCGAATGTCGTGTGACGTCTGGATCCACTCGCAGAAACGGACGTGTTTGGCCGAGAGATTTACGATCCACACCCACCAGCAATTGCACCACCATTTAGTTCATCATTTGCACATTTGGGCCTGAAAACCTTCCAAATTCAGATTGGGCTGGCGGGGTGGCACGGTGGTTTCCGAGAACCCTTGCCTCCCCTCCCAGCAAATGTTCCGCCACTTTTCTCGTTTCGGTACCAGTGACTTGGAATCTGTGATTATGGCTGCCTGAGAGAGGCAGCAATTTAACAGAGGTGGAACCGTTGATGATTGACCGGCGTGATATCGGCCAGGCAGCCCCTATTGCTAGTTGCCTCTATTGACGAGGCGACCAAGGCACCCGCCGGAACGCGGCGGGCTCTTGATGCACACCGAACGAACCTTGTCTCACCGTGCGAGGAAAAAAGAACCCGATAAACATTTCATTTGCCCGCCGTCCCATTGTAGCTACCGTGAAGCTCAAAGTCAGCTGACTCTAGTTGAAAAAAAAAAAGATAATACCCGCAGTGCCAAAAAGCCACACACTCGTCCGAACTCTGTGTACTCCTCACCGTTTCCGTTCCCAACAGTGTTTTATTTGTCGCCCAAATCATTTCCAATCGCCAAAATGCGTGAAATCGTACGTCTACGCCAATGCTTTCCATTGCCAGCAGCAGCTCGACGTGGAGCCCCCATCGCAGCAAGCTCTTTCAAAGCTCTGGACATTTTCTTGCTAACACGGCCTTTTCTCACTTTCTAGGTGCACCTCCAAACCGGCCAATGCGTGAGTAACGCCCGCCGCGACATGTACTTTTCCCCTCATCTAGGACCCTTGGATCTAACGCGTGCGCGCAAATTTTAGGGCAACCAAATCGGCAGTGCCTTTTGGCAGACCATTTCTGCCGAGCATGGCCTTGACAGCAGCGGTGCCTATCATGGCACCTCGGATGCCCAGCTCGAACGCATGGACGTCTATTTCAACGAGGTACGCAACGACAACAACTCCCCAAAAAGCAAAAAAAAAGAAAAACCACAAGGAAAAAAAGAAGAAGATGATGAACAAGAAAAAATCATCTGTGCTTTCCGAATCAAATATAAATATGGTGCTAATTCGCGTCGCGTCGCGTCTTTAGGCTTCCGATCGCTACGTGCCGCGCGCCGTCCTCATCGACCTCGAGCCCGGCACCATGGACGCCGTCCGCGCCGGCCCGCTCGGCCAGCTCTTCCGCCCCGACAACTTTGTCTTTGGCCAGTCGGGCGCCGGCAACAACTGGGCCAAGGGCCACTACACCGAGGGCGCCGAGCTCGTCGACGAGGTGCTCGACTGCGTGCGCCGCGAGGCCGAGGGCTGCGAGTGCCTGCAGGGCTTCCAGATCACGCACTCGCTCGGCGGCGGCACCGGCTCCGGCATGGGCACGCTGCTGATTGCCAAGATTCGCGAGGAGTTTCCCGACCGCATGATGGCGACGTACTCGGTCGTGCCCTCGCCCGGCAACTCGGACACGGTCGTCGAGCCGTACAACGCCACGCTCTCGGTGCACCAGCTCGTCGAGAATTCCGACGAGACGTTTTGCATCGACAACCAGGCCCTGTATGACATTTGCGCGCGCACCCTCAAGCTCTCGGAGCCGTCGTACGGCGACCTCAACCACCTCGTGTCCGTCGTCATGTCGGGCATCACCACCTGCCTGCGCTTCCCCGGCCAGCTCAACTCGGACCTGCGCAAGATGGCCGTCAACCTCGTGCCCTTTCCGCGCCTGCACTTCTTCACCGTCGGATTCGCGCCCCTGACCGGCCGCGGCTCGCACTCGTTCCGCGCCGTGTCGGTGCCCGAGCTGACGCAGCAAATGTTTGACCCCAAGAACATGATGGCCGCCTCTGATTTCCGCAACGGCCGCTTCCTGACCTGCTGCGCCATCTTGTACGTTGTGTCCTTGCTAAAACTACTCCTTTCCTTCTGCCAGTAGAGAGAGAGAGAGAGAAAACGATGACGCCCTTTGCTGACTGATCAAATTTCTAGCCGTGGACGCGTTGCGATGAAGGAAGTTGAGGACCAGATGCGCAAGGTCCAGAATAAAAACTCGCACTACTTTGTCGACTGGATCTCTAACAATATCCAAAACGCCCTCTGCGCTGTGCCTCCTCGTGGCTTGAAAATGTCGTCGACCTTTATCGGCAACTCGACCTCGATCCAGGACATCTTCAAGCGCATCGACGTCCAGTTCTCCGCCATGTTTAGACGCAAGGCCTTTTTGCATTGGTACACTGGCGAAGGCATGGATGAGATGGAATTCACCGAGGCCGAGTCCAACATGAAGGATCTCATCTCCGAGTATCAGCAATACCAGGACGCGAGCATCGACGACGACGACGAGGAGGAGTATGAGGAGGACCTTCCTCTGGAGGAAGAGGTTGAGCTGTGATTCTAGTTGGAAGTTGTCACGTATTGAAAGCACGCCAATATTGCCTGACGGCGAGAGCTCGTTTCTCTTCCCATGTGTCTTGCAGCGTGGTCCCGGCAGTGACGTAGCAGTTCCAGGTGCATACGTGAGGAGAGGCCCAGGCCGCCTTTTGTCGTTGACTTGACATTTAGATTACAGCAGCAAACGGAGATCCCGCTCAGACCCAGCTCGCCAAGATGACGGATATTCGGAGGCTTGCTGGGCCCATGTCGGTTAAAGTGCCTGTGCTCGACATGTCGACAGTTACGAAAGTGGTAGACAAGCGTCCGAAGCAATCATGAGGCGCAGCATTGTGGATAAAACCTCCGAAAATGTATTATAGACATGAACGCCCTTATAGTCTCGTACTCTTGACAACGCCCACGTTGATGCCCGACTGTTCTCCCTTGTAGCCGCCCTTGGGCTCGCCGCCCTGCCAGACCGGCTTCATGCTCCTGAGCTTCTTCTGCTTGGCCTCGTACTGCTTCCTCTTCTTGACCCTGGGGTTGCGCACGTCCTTGCTGCGCTTGGGCGTCAGGCCCTTGTTCTTCTCAATGGCGTAGTTGATCTTGCGCTTGCCGTCCGCGCCGACCTGCTCGACCTCGACCACGCGGTCGGCCTTGCTGGCGGCCGCGTAGGCCGCGTAGCGCGCCGCCTTGTCCTCCTTCTTGTCCTTGGCCTTGTGCGCGACCATGTCGTAGTAGTCGTCCTCCTCGCCGCGGACGGCCTTGGCGGTTGCGTCGTCGTCGTCGTCGTCGCCGCTGTCGTCGCCCAGGTCCGCGCCGTGCTTGGAGTCGCGCTTGCCGCGCTTCTCGGCGGCCGCGAGCAGACGGGCCTGGCGATCGCGGAGACGCTCGCGGTGGGGAATGTCCATGTCGCCGCCGGCGTCACGGCCAGCACCGGCTCTGCGGTTCGCCTTTTGGGCAATCTGGGATGTGTAGAACTTGAGAGTCTTCTTGCGGGCAGCCTTGTCGGCCGCGGTTCGAGCGTCGAGGGCGTCTTCCTCGCCAAAGTCGGAGTTGTCGTCCTCCACGGGCGCGGCAACTGTCCTTGATCTCTTCTTGAGTGTGCCATTGGATAGAGGTAGGTTGTAGAGGTCAGCAACAGATGCTTCAATCTCCTTTGCCTTGGCCAGCTTGGCCTTCTTCTTTGCTGCGTCAGCCTTGTCCTTGGCTGTCTTTTTTCTGCTGCGCTTCTCAACGGCGACTTCTTCGACCGGTGAGGCGTCATTCATGTTCTCGTCCTCATTGTCGACGGCGTCTTGCAGAGACTGCAGATTCTTGACATTTTCCCAGGCACTGCGGCACTGAACAAGTGTCTCCATGACTTCGTGGTCGCGCAGTTCGGATGGGTCGGCTGGCTTCTGAGCCTTTCCGGCGTCTCTCGCCGGTGCTGCCAGAATAGCAAAGTAGCTCGCCAGAGCAGCGACGTAGCATCCAAGAACCCAGTATTTGACGGAATCAAGGGATTGGGGTAATGCCGACTTTGCAGCCGCCTTGAGCTCCACAAGTGTTGGTTGCAAAGCCTGAAATTCGGTGACTAGGTAATCAAATTCTGGGTATCTTGTGACAAGCAGTTGGTATCTGTCCTTTGGTGTCATGTCGTCTGTAACTTCAACCTCCTTGAGAACTTCGGTGACAGTGTCACCACCGTCTTCTACGTCGCCGTCGGCAGCAAGCCACTCATCCCCGTCAAAAACAAAGTCTTCCTCCTGCATCTTGGCCAGTTTCTTCTTTTGAATGCGCTTTGCTTCGGCCTCTTCTTCTTGAGCGTCGGCTTCTGTTTCGATTTTGTCGGCATCGTAGTATTCTTTCTTGGAAGAGCCCCACCAGCCACCATCTTCGTCTTCGCCTTCCTCCTCTTCATCGTCCTCGCCGGCGACCTTTTGCTTCGAGGATGACGCAGCCTTCTTTCCCGACACAGGGGCGCCATCGTCTGGTTCGGCCTCGGAGTCCGTGTCTTCATAGCCAAGAATCTCTTCGTCCGACAGCTCCATGTCGTCGTCGTTGCGGCGACGCTTGTTGCCAGGCTCATCGTCAAGCATTATAGTGTCTTGGTTGAGAAAGTGTTCGTCTTCAGAATTGGCGACATCTTCGTATGTGCTAATGGGACCAAGGCGAGCATCTTTGGAGTCAAAGTCTCTCGGACCTTTGGAGTCGGCGCTGCGGCCGGATGACTTTCTCTTCTTGCCCATTTTGTCGAATTTATCTTGGTGTAGATGCTGTGCTGGCTTTCGCATGAAAACCTGACGCCGGATTTTTCTGGCGGCATGGAAATTTTTGGGTGCTGATAAGATAAGGCTAGAGGTTTGTGGGGCCAGCCTATTTCAGCATTGAGCCGTGCATCATCCACGGGCCGGCATGGGCTTCATTGCCAGATTGTAGATGGTGAAATTAATTGGAAGCAATAACGGTCCAATTATCTCCTCTGTCTAAAAAGGCATCATCTGCTCTTTTTTTTTTTAGAATGTTGGAGTCGGGACCGCCTTGGCTATAGACGGGTGACATGTTAGTGGTGCAGCTGATACCCGAGTCGCTTGGCCGGTGCTGAAAGACGCAACCTCCAGCGACCCGTGGGCGCAGCATCGTCCCCCGCTAGCGACCCTTGGGCCCACCAAGCTTCATTGGAGCTCTCGGCTTAATTGACGGGCGCTGATGTCACTGAAGCTTGGGAGCATAAGGTAGCGCGACAGCGCCTAGAAGCAGGCGTGGGTGAGTCGGTGACTCGCTGAAGCCGCTAAAAATATAAACATGACGCTATCTCTCAGCGCTAGGTACCGTGCTATGACTTGTCGCAAGCCCCCAAAAGACCCGCAGCTGTCAACGACAAGCTGGGTTGATTTATTTATGCACAGTGGGCGTAGGGCCCTACCTAGGCTCGCAGCCTTCTGTCGGGTACATGATGCTGGTACCAAGAATTGCGTCAGCGTCGACACCATCTGGCGGCACATGGCATTGTTTCTCAACTTCGCATCTGGTGCAACTTGGCCCGACTTTGCTTCACAGGCGCATCTTGCACACCACATCTCGTCTAGTCGTTTCGCAAGCTCGCAACCCCAGCCCAATCGCGCTCCACTGACCAGCGTCGAGGGTGCGAGGGTCGCTTCAAGGGCACCGCTGTGGAGAGTCTTGAGACACAAACCAAGTCCACGTGAACCTCGTACCTCGTCTGCCGTCCACGGGGATCCGGGCCACACCTGCCCCCTCGAGCTCTCGTGCATCTGCCTATAGCAGGAGAAGCTGTGCCTCGCGGAACAACTTCCACTGATCTCGTTCCTTTCGCTTCCATCATCCCGAACTTCGACTATCCATACCGTCTCCTCCGACGTCCTCATGCGCGGCTGGTTGTAACGCCGACCACGCATCCTGCTTGCCGCTGCGACAACCCGGCCGAAACTGCTCCCGACCGAGCGTACGCCATTATCCTCTGGAGCATACCTTACTTGGTCGGGTGTAAGCCGCCTGTTCGACGACTCGGGATTATATTTCAAAGACTTTCCCTATCCCGCAACATGGATTCCCAGCAGAGCGACGATTACGGCACCCAGCAGCAGCCAGATTCCCCTCGAACCTCGCGCCGGCCCTTTCATCGCCGACACCACTCGACCGCCGAACCAAGCGAGACTTCTCCGTTGCTCACTACCTCTAGATCTCGCATACGTATAGATAATCGCGGTCGCTCCCCTAGACCGGCAGCCCGCCTTTCTCGACACCAGAGCTACACAGGTTCGTTGTCCCAACCGTCAACTTCGACGCGAGCGTAGTTGCTGACCCGAGCAGGGAGTCTTCGCGGAACTAGACACCATAGTCGGCAACCCTCGTGGGGCCATCGCCTTATTTCAGCTCTCGGTGAGGGTAGAAGTAGCTTGACCGAATCCAAAGGCTCCATCTTCCCCGAAGAGCGTGTCTGGTACGATCAATTCACCAGTACCGACTGGGTTCACGACACTATTGCCGATTCGCACCGTGTCAAAGCTCTTCGTGCCCGAAAAGACTTTCGTGGTCGAATCTTGAACGCCTTGGATGGTGCACAAGGATGGTTTTTGAGTGCTTTGTGCGGTGTAATCATCGCCTTGATTGCATACGCTGTTGATGTCATGGAGTCTACGGTCTTCGATTTCAAAGATGGCTTCTGTGCCAGAGCTTGGTACTTGGACGAAAAGGTACGCTCCACCTTTGATACGTGGAAATTTGAAGAGTCTAATACCCCGATAGAAATGCTGCCCTAGAGGTGGCTGTGAAGATTGGAAAAGCTGGTCACAAGCTTTCAGAATTCACTCCATTGCAGCGCACTGGACCGACTATCTCATCTATCTTTTCCTCGTTGTCTCTCTAGCTACATTGTCCTGCTGGATCGCGCTTTGGACCAAAACGGTCGTCGCTTCATCATATCAGCTCACGACTTTGGATGAAAATCTAGCCGCAGAGCAGCTGCCACAGCCAGCAACAGATGTCCAGGCAGACGATAGCGAGGGTCCAGCTCCCCAAGAAGATGGTCCGGAGCAGAACCCACCAATGATATACTACACTGCCGCAGGGAGTGGCGTTGCTGAAGTCCGTGTCATTCTGAGCGGGTTCGTTTTGCACGGATTTCTCGGTTTGAAGACACTCATCATCAAGATGGTTGCGCTGGTGTTTTCGGTTGCTTCGGGGTTGAGCTTGGGCAAAGAGGGGCCGTACGTGCACATGGCAGCCTGTGTCGGAAATATTGCTTGTCGTCTCTTTTCAAAATACGACCGCAACGACGCCAAAAGACGAGAGGTTCTCTCTGCAGCTGCCGCAGCTGGTGTGGCTGTTGCCTTTGGTGCTCCTCTGGGAGGAGTCTTGTTTGGCTTGGAGGAAGTGTCATACTTTTTCCCTGCAAAGACACTCTTCAGAACCTTTTTCTGTTGCATCGTTGCCGCCCTGTCCCTCAAATTCCTTAACCCATACGGAACGCACAAGATTGTCATGTTTCAAGTTCGATACCTGGTCGACTGGGAATTCTTTGAGCTAGCGACCTTTATTCTGGTGGGCATCCTTGGCGGTGCACTTGGTGCCTTGTTTATCAAAGCGTCCAAGCATTGGGCTCAAACATTCCGTCGCCTGAAGGTAATAAAGAGGTATCCCATGTTCGAGGTATTTCTCGTCGCATTAGTGACTGGACTCCTGAGTTATTGGAATGCATTGACAAAACTCCCCGTGGCAAAGCTGCTGCTCAACCTCGCTTCTCCTTGCGATGACTCGACTGATGCGGATCGCGATGAGCTCGGCTTGTGCCCGAAATCTGTCGATGACATTCCAGAAATTCTCCAAACTCTGCTGGTTGCATTTTTGATCAAGGGCTTCCTGACCGTTATAACGTTTGGTATCAAAGTGCCTGCAGGTATATATATCCCATCCATGGTCGTTGGCGGTCTTATGGGCCGCATGGTCGGCCATCTGGTTCAGTGGTTAGTTTTGGCGGTGCCGGACTGGACCATTTGGGGGAACTGCGCAACTGCGGCGGACGGAACCTGCATTCAACCTGGCGTCTACGGGCTGATTGCGGCCGGCGCGACAATGTGTGGAGTGACGCGACTATCAGTCACACTGGCTGTCATTTTGTTCGAACTGACGGGCAGTTTGGACTATGTCCTTCCATTTTCGCTAACCATCTTGGTGGCCAAATGGACAGCAGACGCCATTGAGCCGAACAGCATCTATGTAAGAGACGCTCTTGTTTTGTGCTTTCTGCAGCGCCCAGCAGTTTGCTAATAAAGCGCAGGATCTTCTTACTTCTATGAACGCCTACCCTTTCCTAGACAACAAACATAAGCCTGTCTTTACAGGTACCTTGGCTGACATTATTACGCGGTTCCGAAGAGAGAGAATCATTGACATCACCAACTCGCCACTTGTGGCAGCGACCAAGCTCAGATCAAAGTTGGAAATTCTGCATCGCGCTGGAGAACTGGACGGAGGACTACCAATTGTGCGACACGACGTCCTGGTTGGACTGATCCCTGCACCGGATTTGGAGTTTGCGCTCGATCAACTCGAGGACGAGACGGTCAACTTGTGTCTAATGGACCGAGTGCCGAGCATTGACGAGGACGAGGAAGAAGCTGTGGATCCCACCGACTTTACGCCGTACATTGACCCGGTAAGTGATCTGACTGATCTAGTTTTCTTGGATCTCTGCTGACGGCGAACAGGCTCCGGTGGTACTTGATCTGCGCTCTCCGACAGATCTTGTTTACGAATGCTTTGTGAAGCTTGGTCTTCGATACATTTGCGCGACGAAGGACGGACGATATGCAGGCATGATCCACAAGAAGACGTTTGTGAGACACATGCGAGAGAAGGAGGAGGAGCAAAGCTAGAACAGTGGCAGTTCAGATGCAACATGGTGGAGGACTGCGTACGTTGTGTGTCGGAGTTGTTGCCTGTGGACCGGCTGTATTATTGCGAGTATTTACATTTTAGCATTGCATGGCATGGGCCCGAGTATGCATTTTGAGATTGAATCATATCATTTTTACCCAGCCCGGATTTTTGGGCGATTCGGAAACTGGTGGTGAGATGCGGGGTCGGAGATTGTGATTGTGGGAGGAGCGTTATCAATGATTTACTCGTCGCCATTGTTGTTGGTCATGATGCGCTGAGACTGAAACCTACCTCCCCTGTCATCAAGTCATATGATTAGGTGGGCATGGGTGAGATGAGATTGCTGCCGACATCGGTCTGGGTTTTGTTTGACCAGGTATCCGTACTTTGGCGTGCATAGAAAAGATGGTATCAGTTGTCATGGCCGCGATCCTTTGACCACGGTTGAAATTGAAAGGCCGAACCGGTCTTGATGCTAGCAACGCAGGAAAAAGGATTGTACAGGTCGAGTTGTCGACCGGGGAATCGCATTTATTGTAAAGTCATTGTGATGGAGGATGACACAGTTCGCCACGACAACGTCAGATCCTTGCTGATTAGTGCATCTAGATTCATCCCCAAAGAAACCCGTACCCACTGCATACAGGCTGCAACGCACTAAGTTGTTAGCGCTGGCGGCTTATTCCAACGTGGAAGAGCGCCGGAGTAGAGCAGTGACTCCGGGCGGTGTAGCGGGGACTGTATTTAAGATGCTCGGGGTAGTGCACAGCGCAGTACTGTTGGTTTTAGAACGACGAAAGAAAAGGGAAAAACGAGAAGGAAAAGCGCATGAATGCTCGTGGGCTCAGAACTCCAGTCGTAAGCAACATGGTATCTGCAATGTAGTCACGACAGTCATGACCACAGTAACCCTATGGACTGTGATCTGACGGTAGCCTCGGCGTAGACCTTGGGGCGGCCTCGGTGGCCGTGGAGCGCGAGATGGATCCCCCAGATACGCTGTGGCTTGCATCTTCCCCCAGAACAAGCCCCATGAGCCCACCAAAAGGCCAAGCCTCCAGCATCCGCCGCGGGGTTGCTGGTCTTGCTTCTCCAACACAACTCCACCACGAGCATCCACTGAGCTGTTCGGTGTGTCGCACTCCGGCAGGCTAGCCGAGCAGCTTGCCAGCTGGCCAGCTAAAAACTGGTGATGAACGGGACGGTTTTTTTTTTCTATGCACACCAAGGTACCTGGTCAGAGAGCTTCGGGAGACAAGACGGCGCCCTACAGGAACAAGCACCCAGGGATAGTCAGTGGCGGTTCCAGAATTACCCCACAATACACACAGCAGGTGAGCCGTTGGAATCCGTTCCAGACAAGCAAGAAGCTCTTTCCTTGCTGGGACCCTTTTATAAAAAAAAAGTCGTGGCCTACCCCAACCCCTCCGCCGTCTCTGCCGGGTTTCCCTCCGGGTCTCATCGTATCTCTCTCGTACACCATCTTCTCTCTTTTCTTTCTTCATCCGCATTCACTTCTCTTCTTCTGCCTCTTACCAGCAAAAACAGAGCGCGGCTTCTTCGTGGTAATTGAGTGGGAAGCATTGGTGCCGTCATCTCAAATCAGCCCAGGTAAGCTTGAACAGTCCGGTCCGGCACCGCCGCGCCCTCTCGTTTGTCGTCGCCCCTCCCCCAAGCCTGACTTTGATCTCGACACACCGCCTCAACAATTCGACTTGTCGCTAACACCAATTGCTTTTATTGTTCCAAAGATACATCACCCTCTCCAAAAAGATACCCCCTTCTGCTGTTATTATGGCCGCCGCCATCAGATCTGCCGTGGGACGGGGCTCCGTCGCCACCGGCTTGCGTACCGCCGCCGCCATCCCGGCCTCTATGCGCTTCGCCTCGTCCAAGAGCTTCTTCCCCAACGAGCCCGAGGCGCCCACCGTCAAGACGGCGGTTCCCGGCCCCAGCGGCAAGAAAGCCATCTCGGAGCTTGACGAGGTCTTTGACACGCGCAGCGTCAACTTTCTCGCCGACTACAAGAAGAGCGTCGGCAACTACATTGCCGACCCCGATGGCAACATGATGCTTGATGTGTACGTTGTCCCAAG
Source organism: Akanthomyces uredinophilus (assembly GCA_030778065.1). Taxonomy (NCBI): domain Eukaryota; kingdom Fungi; phylum Ascomycota; class Sordariomycetes; order Hypocreales; family Cordycipitaceae; genus Akanthomyces; species Akanthomyces uredinophilus. The sequence continues at coordinate 27,741 of JAPFRW010000110.1, read as the reverse complement.
ACCACACATATCCGCTGCAAATTGCGAAATAATCTAACAGAAGGCGCTGCACAGCTACGCTCAGATTGCCTCCATCCCCGTTGGCTACAACAACGAGCACCTCGCCAAGGCCGCCTCGAGCCCGCAAATGGTCGATGCCCTCATCAACCGCCCGGCGCTGGGCAACTTCCCCTCGTCCGACTGGGGTGAAATTCTCAAGACGGGCATCCTCAAGGTCGCCCCCAAGGGCCTCGGCAACGTCTTCACCGCGCTCGCCGGCTCCGACGCCAACGAGCTCGCCTACAAGGCCGCCTTCATCTACCGGCGCCAGCTCGAGCGCGGCGGGCCCGACGTCGACTTCACCCCCGAGGAGATTGAGTCGTCCATGAACAACCAGGCGCCCGGCGCCGCGCAGCTGTCCATTCTGTCCTTCAAGACGGCCTTTCACGGCCGCCTCTTTGGCTCCCTCTCCACCACGCGCTCCAAGCCCATCCACAAGCTCGACATTCCCGCCTTTGACTGGCCGCAGGCCGCCTTTCCGCAGCTCAAGTACCCGCTCGAGGAGCACGTCGAGGAGAACCGCAAGGCCGAGCAGGCGTCCCTCGACGAGGTCGAGCACCTGATCGAGCACTGGCACCTGCCGCCCGCCGCCGTCATGGTCGAGCCCATCCAGTCCGAGGGCGGCGACAACCACGCCTCGCCCGAGTTCTTCCAGAAGCTGCGCGCCCTCACCCGCAAGCACAACGTCCTCCTCATCGCCGACGAGGTCCAGACCGGCGTCGGCGCCACCGGCAAGTTCTGGGCCCACGAGCACTGGAACCTCGCCGACCCCCCGGACATGGTCACCTTTTCCAAAAAGGCCCAGACGGCCGGCTACTACTACGCCTCGCACGCCCTGCGGCCCAACAAGGCCTACCGCCAGTTCAACACCTGGATGGGCGACCCCGCGCGCGCCATGATCTTCCGCGCCATCATCGAGGAGGTTGAGCGCCTCGACCTCGTCAACCACACCGCCCGCGTCGGCGACTACCTCTACGGCAAGATTGAGGCTCTCGCCAGGCAGCACCCCGAGCACGTCAAGAACCTCCGCGGTAAGGGCCAGGGCACCTTCATCGCCTTTGACAGCCCCAAGCGCGACCAGTTCCTGGCAAAGGCCAAGGAGTTTGGCATCAACATCGGCGGCTCCGGCGCCACGGCCGTGCGCCTCCGCCCCATGCTGACCCTGCAGGAGCACCACTGCGACATTCTCGTCGAGGCCCTGGAGAAGATTGTCAAGGCTCTGTAAATGTATACACGAGGGCAGACGATGATTTTATTCACTCTCTCTCACGTTAATGTGAGAAGTAGAGTATGGGCGTGGACTGTCGTTTTCTTTTTGGAGTTTTTTTTTTATTGCAAGTGTCTAGCATTGTGCGAGTATGGCAACAGAAAGCCATGTATTTTGCTTTAGTACGAAAAGAATAAAATAAAAGATTAAATGGTAACAGGAAAAAAAAGCACACGCCGAGGTGTGCATTCATGACCATCCAGCAAACAATGGCCAATGTCCCCTAGTCCTCGTTGCTCGCACAATAGCACCGCAAACTTACCCGGTAGCAGGGCACTAACTCGGTCAAACTTATTTGCAAAGTCGCAATCAACAGAACTGTAAAAATGCTAGTCCTCGTAAATTAAAAGAGCAGTGTATCTTGTCTATCATATTTATTTGCAACAAGCCAAAAAAAAGTAAGAACCCGCGCAGCCAGCAGTATCGTTCACAGCCATGACATGCGTAAAACGGTGCGTAAACAAAATTCAAGATTCATAAACCAAAACGCCACCCGATGCCGGTCGATAGAGCAAAACCGTGGAAGAAGAATAAAATATCGCGGCACAAGATACTGGCGTGCCAAATTACAATAATCGTAAATTCAAACCTTCCCAAAAAAAGGCAATTAGTTTTCCTCCCTGGACTTTGGAGTGGCCATGATGTCGCCCACAGGAGGTAACCTGTCTGGTGGTGTACTCTCTCGCCGCCTTTTCCTGTACAAAGGGGCTGGCTCCGGCGACTGCCTGTGCAAGTGCCGTGGCTCCTGAATCTGCATAGACGGAGTGAGTGGCTGCGAAGGATAGTACATTGCCGGCTGATAAATATGCTGCTGCTGCTGCTGCTGCGGCAGCTGGTCCAAGGGCGGGCGCGGCATGAGATGCTGTGGCAACAGCGGCCGCAACTCTCGCTTGGCCCGGTCTGCTCTGGACGGACGGCCGCGCTTCTTGGGCGGCGGCTTTGACGTGTCCGCAGCTCCCTGTCTGGATTTAGCACGCGGACTCCCGCTGGCTGGTATGGTGACGGCCGTTGTCGTCGTAGGTTGCCCTGGCATGAGACCGTTTGACAGTGGGCGCGGCAATATAGAGGACGATCCTTGGTAGGATGGGGGGTGAGGTGGATGAATGGATGGCTGTAATGTGGGAGGCGACCTCATCGCTTGGCTGATGGATGGATAGTCGCCGTGACTGCTGCCGGACGAGTTTCGCTCGCGACTGTGGTAGGTGCCAGAAAGCTGCTTCGTCGCGACCATGCATTCGTTTACATTACGACCTATGAACAAATGTCAGCAAAAGATTGGCCCGGTAACGTAGAATAGTGTTTGGAAGGCGACATACCCCGCGGCAACTGCATATTCAACCAATCTGGTACGATGCCGTGGCGTTTGACAAAACATTCTAGTTGGTAAACATCGACCGAGCTAGTTTTGATCATCTCGGCGAGAACAAATCTCTGGAATAGCGAGTTAGTTATTGCATAGCCCTAGTCTGGCGACGGAGCAGAACCTTGACGGCTCGACTTACATGCTCTTTGCTTGTGAATGGGCCGTCCATCTCACGGAAAGGGTTCTGCTCCTTGACAGAAGATCCTAACAGCGAAAAGAAAATAACCCGGGAGAGACGCAGTGACTTTGTCCGTATCGAGGCATCGGGAGCCAATAGCAAATCGTAAAATGGGAAGCGCTTCTGGCGTATTCGAGGTGAATAAGAGGCAAAGATGGACAGCGTTGCAAAAGAGTGAAAAGAAGAATGAAAGAGCAAGTCCTCTATTGCCACAGTCCCACCTTCATATATTCTCTTGATACTGCCAGCTGCGGGTGCTTCGGTCAGATGTGTGTACGCTGGCGTGGGGTGAACGTGACGCGCAAGGTCGGCTGGTAGTTGTATCTGCAGAACGGACCAACTACATCAACCAGAGAGGCACAGCTCTTTCAAGCGAGCGTTGTGGCAAAAATCATGAAAATTCCAACAGATTCCGTGTTTCGTTTGCTATCCTACACGACAATCGTACGCCGTGTGCAGGTTGCGCTGCACCTGTACTACCTGGGAGCAGGTGCTGGCGTTGGTCGCCGGATAGTGGCCGTCTGGGAGGGGTCCTGGTCGAACGGTGGCAGCTCACCAGATCGCGGCGAGGGCAAGTCTGCAAATAGATAAAAATCGTCGTCGGCTATCGTTCGATGTAAGGGTCAGAGTTCCGAGGGGACCCTGGTAAGAAGAGGGAAAAAGAAAAGAAAGGGTAGGTATGGCACTTGGCCGCGAATTGTGGCCGCGAGGTGCTTCTAAAGGGCCGTGGCCGATCCCTCGGCGGCGCGAACTGGCCGCAAGACCCTTCGCCAGGAAGCCGAAAACAAAAGACTTTGAGTCGTTGTCGATGGCCCCAGCGTTTCGCTAAAGACAACTAAAAGCGGACAAAGAAAAAGGAATTCAAGACATCCACGGAGGCGGCGCTATACTAACATGATACAAGACATCAGCAGCAGCAGCGAGAGGGAAAGGAAAGAAAGAGAAGACCGCGGGCGGCAAACCATTTACACTAGCCATCCCTCTCTGAGTGTGTGTGGATGGCTGCTGGTACATCATGTTTGAAATGGACCACTCCTCCCTTCATTGGCACGCTGACTGCGGTGTCTGCGGTGTGCCGGCCTCTGGCACTGCCGCCACCACACAAGCTTCGATCCCTTGACAGCCCAGATACACTACACCAAGGCAGTACGGGGAGCACATGATGGCGATGACGGCAGCCCACCAGTCCCGCCGGTGCAGTGCCCAGAAAACGGGCCTGCCGCCCCCCCTCCCCTCCATTTCTTCTCTTCTCGCCGCCCCAGTTCGAGTTTCGCCCCTTCTTATTAGCGGGCGGCATCGGGCCTTGTTCCGGTGGTTGGTTGGTGAGCCGTCGCGCGGGACGGGGCCAAGAGTTTTGTCATAGTTAGTTTCTCTGAGTGGTTGAAGCGGCCCGTCCACCATGAACGCTTCGCTGATGCATCGAACCGGATCAGCTGAACGTCTAGTCTCCTTTTTGTGGAGGCACTCAACAGGCAGCGCATATGCCCTGTCGAGCTGGGATTTTGTCTGTGTGGGAGGCTTGGTTTGGTTCCAAGTCACTGCGCTACCCGCTCACGCCGCTCTGCAAGGTACAGACGATGATACCCGTTTAGCGCACGACGAGACACCTGGACACACACACACCCCTCTCGCTGCCCCCGAACAAAGCAGATGGCAAGCAAGCACGCAAGTCAGGCAACGCCAGCACCGGCAAGCCCATTTTGCACTGCACTTGTGCACTTGTGCGACTTGTGCGAGACAGACATCTGGCGGCCGTGGCGCGTGCAGCCCCCCTGGCTTGCCTGTCAGGCTGTGCTTCCGGTTCATGTTCCGGCGCGACATTGCTGTTAGGCCGAATAAGCCCGTCAGGCTGTCCGGTGAGACGGGAGGATCTTGGCCTCTACCAAAGACAGATCGATGACCACGGTATCCGTACACTGGCGGAGCAGGGAGGTATTGCAACAGTCCGCTTGGGCTGCCTCTATCTTGCTCCTCCTCTGGTAAAGTGCGGGGGGTCGCCAGACAGGGATGCGACAGGTGTGGCTGCTCGCGACCCGCTGCCGGCGCAAGTAGAAGAAGTTGAGGCTGTCGTTTTGGTGTGGACATGATCGAGTCCGCGTGGTACCAGCACCAGCGATGGCAGTGCCACCGTTCGCTAACCGTGCCTTTTCCAACTCTGGACGGCTTGATCAGCTATCGAGGTACTGACTCGGTAACCAAGGTTCGGGCTGTGTTTTTCCTCTTGACAGAATATCCGGGAAAAGGCAAGTGGATGACGCTTGTCTGCACAGAGATGATGCCGCGCCACACCCTCCCCCACGTTAGATCCGTTGACGCTTGCTAGCGTAGACAGCTGCAGCGATGGGCATTGACGTGCAGCTGCACAATACTGGCATGCAGCGACCGGCCAGCGCCAGCCATCCTGTGCAGGCAGCAGGGTCATTGTTGGCGCGCCGTGACAAGGCGTCTTGTCTCATCTGGCGCCAGGTTGTGCTCGCCCGATGCCCTGTACCAAAATAGTGCTCGAGGCCTCTGCTTGCATAAACCACGCTGCACGCTCCACCCGCTGTCTTGGAGGGCCAACCGTGAAGAAGACCCCTGACTCGGGCTGCGGAATGACAAGCTGAGCGATTGTGCGAAAAGACGGCCCTAATCTGCCCTTGGTTTGTCGCGCAGATGGCCTGGAGCGATACGAAGGCGCAGAGCAGGTTAGCATGTCCGCGTGACCGTGTTTGCCTTGGTCGGCGGAGCCTCTCTCGTCAGTGTGGCATCCATCCTTGCTGGGGCAGGGCACCTCGTGCTCAAATAGCTTCTGTCGGTTGACAGTATTTATTTGATGACTCCCTTTCTGCAGACACACCGGCCGCTACCTGCCCGCCAATCAACGGGCAGGTCTTGTCGCTGGGGGGTGGTCTGCGCAGCACGACGCGACGAGAAGAGGCACGGCAGTGGCGACCTTGCAACGGGCTGCAAACAGGTGACAAGGCTGGTGGAGAGAAGAGACATGCATAACGCATATTCGCATCGGGCCCTTGCCTTGAGGGCTTGAAGGCGGCCCCTCATGTCGAGAGCATTGGGGCTCAGTGTCTCTGCTGTCGCATCTGGAGGGGCATTCTGCTCTCTGCACCTGCCTCTTACAAGATGCACATTCGTACTGGCACCGAAGGACCGTCCGACTCTTATATATAGCGAATCTGGCTTACACCGACTTGACCAAGGACATGCACAATGTGCTGGCAGGAGACGGCTGCCCCACCGGTATTCATGCTTGACTGTTGAATTAGGCTCGCGACGAGGGTGAGCCCAACGCTGTGCAACGGGCCGGGAATGCTGCGCTGGTGTGCGCTGTTGAAAGCCGCCGAGGGCCTTGGGCTTGGATTGTTTCCTCTTGGGTGGCTGCATGCTTAGCGTTGCTTAAACTTGTTAGTTGTGCCATGATCTGCTACGGCCTGGCACGACTGACAGCAGCGAACTACTGGTGGTACGGGGTAGTTAGTGGAGGGCTACAGATTCGGCCAAGATTGTCCTCTCAAAGATGATTGGTGGCATGGCCTTGAGTGGGCTTGGATTGAGAAGCGAATGGATGCCCGGTATTGGGAGAGGCAGGCAACTGGACGGAGGAATAGTTCCAACTAAGCAGGATGTCCATCAGCTATCCCCGAATCTGCTTCGATCTAGTGCTATGCGTATGCCTACATCTGTTTCTCTGTCTTCCGATCCACCAATGAGAAATTCCCAGCGGAGAACGCTTTCGGTTTGTGCATTGTCAGTCGTCGAGGTTGTTATACCCGACTGGCTATAGCAGAATAGCAAGGGTAGGGCAGGTATCTTGGCTGCTGCAGCTGGGACGGGTACAGCGTTGCACTGCACATGGCGACGGATGTGACAGTTTTTTGTTCGGACGATTACGCCGGCGGAGACAATACGCCAGCGGCCGCCTGCTCGCTTTTTGTAAATGATGTCGAAATGTCTTGATGGCGTAGTTATCTATCTAGGTACAGATACAGTGGCTGATGATGAATCGGCAGCACGGCCTTAAGAATTTCCGCGTCGTGCCGGCCGGTGCGCTAACTACCTGCCTAGGTACAGTAACTAGTAGGGGTTACTGCTTGTTACGACGGCGCGCAGCACCGACACCAGACTGTACCCCAGCTTTTTCGCTGGCCTCATCCTGAAAAGCGCCCCTTCGCGAAGCCAATGCACAATCAGAGCCTGCGACCAATTTTGCACTTGCGCATTTAAATTCGTTTCCGGCTCTCCTGGGCAGTGCTGCGACGCAACATTACTGCCCATTGACTCGGCCGGCGCATCTCAGACTGCAGAGGCAGCACAGCTCCGCATAGCGCCGTCTGGAACTAGCGACTTTTGCCTCCCCTCCAAGCTGCACCATTGATCGCCTGCGGTGCTCGCGAGCCGCCTCTGCCACCCGCAAACCCATTCGTGCAGCACAACTTTTTTCTACATCGACGCGACCACACGCGCGCACCCGTATACATATCTGCGCCAATTTATCGCTATTCCTGTATTTGGTGCCACGATTTCCCATCACCGGCCCCCCGTCAATGTGGTTATGAAGGATGACGAGAACGCGACGGTCAAGATGCAGAAAATAAAGCTGGAGGACGGAATCAACGGCGCCGCCGCCGTCAACCATGCCGACTCGACGACGGGCGCTGTCACGGATGCGACCAAGGCCATCAAGCTCGATGGCTCTCCTTCGCCGTCCACGGAAGGGGGCAAGTCGCGCAGCGACGGCAACGGCACCCCCAACTCGTCGCGCCCACGACCATCGCGCAAGTCGTCCCAGAAGCCCACGCCCACTCGAGAACCGCCTCTGTTCGACAGCCTTCCCAACATGACCCCGGAGGCTTGCAAATCGTTCCAAGTCATCCCCGATTGTCTCTATGGCTCCAAGCACCTGGGCTCTACCGAGAACGACGCGTTTGACTGTGACTGTCGAGAGGAGTGGCGTAAGTTGGCCCACTGCCCCCTTAACCTGGCTCCCAGCGATGACCATTTAAACTGGAAATCGTACGCAGCTATAAGCATGGTGTACTGACGTTTTTAAACCTGCAGAGGATGGCGTCAATATGGCGTGCGGCGAAGACTCGGACTGTATCAACCGCGCCACGAAAATGGAATGCAGCGAGACGGCAGGCAACTGCGGTGGCGGCTGCTACAACCAACGCTTCCAACGAAAACAATATGCCGACGTGTCCGTCATCAAAACGGACAAGAAGGGATACGGCCTTCGTACCGACGCGAGCCTAGGCGCCAACGACTTCATTTTCGAGTACATTGGTGAGGTCATCAACGAGGCCACGTTTCGACGGCGCATGATTCAGTATGACCAGCAGGGCATCAAGCACTTTTACTTCATGTCTCTCAACAAGAACGAATTTGTCGATGCGACGCGAAAGGGCAACCTTGGCCGCTTTTGCAACCACTCCTGCGTTCCCAACTGCTACGTGGACAAATGGGTCGTCGGCGATAAGCTGCGCATGGGCATCTTTGCACTGCGTTCAATCCGTGCTGGCGAAGAGCTTGTATTCAACTACAATGTTGATCGGTACGGTGCCGACCCTCAGCCATGTTACTGTGGCGAGCCTACCTGCGTCGGCTTCATCGGCGGCAAAACCCAGACGGAGCGTGCTACCAAACTACCGCCTGCTACTATTGAGGCGTTGGGCATCGATCTTGGTGACGGCTGGGACACGACTGTTGCCAAGAAGCCGCGCAAGAAGCGTGCCGATGAGGAAGACGAGGACTACGTCAGCAGCCTGCACGCGCGTCCTCTCGATGAGGAAGACTCCCGCAAGGTTATGGCTACACTCATGCAGTGCAAGGAGAAGTGGATTGCGGTCAAACTTCTCGATCGCATCCAGCAGACTGAAGACGAGCGTGTGATTCAGAGTGTCATGCGCATGCACGCCTATCAAATATTCAAGACGACCCTGCATTCATTTAGTGACGATCACAACGTCGTCCTACAAGTCCTGTCCATCCTGGACGGCTTCCCCCGCCTGACGAGAAACAAGATCCAAGACTCCAATATCGAGGCCACTGTTAAGGAGCTGGTGCAGTCGGAGCACGAAGATGTTGCATCCAAGTCGAGAAAGCTTCTGGACGACTGGAGTAAACTGGAAATGGCATACCGTATAGCGAGGCGCAAGTTTGAGCCTGGCATGCAGACCCAGAGTATATACGAGGATCGCAGAGGCCCGGCGAGAGAGGGAGACGCGTTGACGACGGCGGCTGCACAAACCCCGCAGAGCAAAGCCGCATCCCAGCCTATCAATGCTCCCAAGGGACCTCGCAACAGCATACCACAACGAAACAACAATTTCCATGCCGGAAACGGCCCACGTCAACGGCAGCGCTTCGGCAACAACGGACCGCTGCCGCAAGGCTGGTTCTCTGCCAAGGACGCCAAGGGCAACATGTATTATTATAATAAACAGGGCACAACTACATGGCAGCGTCCGACGCTACCCGCCGACCAGACTCCCAAGGTGCCGTCCAAGGCTCAGCAGGAGCAGCAGATGATTCAAAACATCATTGCGAGAGTGACAAAAGAAGGCACACCAAAATCAACACCGTCGCAGCCGTCAAGATCGCAGTCTTCAGAGACACTCAGCACAGACTCCCGATCGGATAAGTGGCGCGCATTACCTCAGGACAAGCAAATGAAGATTTATGAAAACACTGTGCGATCTTGCCACAAGAAAACAAGGGCCATCGAATATCTTTCGCTAACTTTTACCAAGGTCTTCCCTCATATCAAATACGTATTGGACAAATTCCGCCACAAGCTACCAAAAGATGACTTGAAGCGTTTGGGCAAAGATCTCTCCAAGAAATTTGTAGCTTCAGACTACAAGAACAATCGCGTCGCTGATCCAACCGCAAAACTGAACGAGAAGCAGGCCCGCAAGGTCAAGACCTACTCCAAGGACTTTTTAGACCGCGCCGTTCACAAGTTCGAGGCGCAAAAGAAGGAGCAGGGCGAGGCCGGCGGCTCTATGGATAATGCCACGACAGAGCCATCCGGCGGTGCCGACGACAACCAGGGCAACGACGCCGAGCTCAGTGACATGAACATGGATGACTCGCCGGCCAGCCGCAAGCGTAAGCACGATGACGTCGCCGAAGACGATGCCGACACTGACCTGCCCGATGCGACGCCTCCTACAACCGATGGCCCCGAGATGAAGCGTCTCCGCGAAGACGAGGGCGGTGCTGCCGCGACGCCCAGCCCGCCGCCGCCGCCGCCTCCGCTGCAAGACGCAGAGCCCACAGAGGAGCAAAGGGCGCTGCAAGAGCAGGAGAGGGCCTTGGAGCGCGAGAACGAAGAGGCGCAGCGGTTGGAGGACGAGGCGCAGAGGACGACGAATGGAGAGCCAGAACAGAACCGAAAACAGGAGGTTCTCAGCCACTAAGCTTTTATCCTTGTGTTGTCGTGGGCTTTCTGTTTCCCCCTGTTACTACATTTGGCTGAGGGCGTCGGTGGCACACCTTTTTTTTTTTAATTGCGAAGGGAGTAGCGGTGGAGAGAACGGTTGAAAGAAGGACGTGTAATTGTTGGGACGGACAGATCGGGAAAAGGAGAGAGCAAAAAAAGAGAGCATGAAGGGGGCGAGGGATTCATCAATATGTGACAATTTGTTTCCATCTATACTATTTTCTTACAAAAAGCGTTTTATCCTCTGCTTTTGCTCAGGAAGTTCGCTTCCTTACTTGCTTGCTATGGGCGCGTCTGGGCGATTTGTTCCAGCCGCACCGATGCAATTTTCCTGGCATGGTGTTTTTTTTCTTCTGCAATCGACATTCTTATTCCTAGCTTTATTACCGGGCTATTTGAATAAAAAATTACCCCACCGCTGACCTGACTGTGTTGATCAGCGCGGGAGATGATGGGCCATTCATTATAACGCTTTTATAGAACGATGATGTTGTCAACATGTACCGGGGTATATATTGTATCAGTAAAGAAGAGAAAACGCCAAGTCTATGAATGCAATTTTGTATCAGGATCCCAGCGCCCAAAACTCCAACCTCCCGTGAAGAATCATCATGTTTCTTCTTCTTTCTTTGCATCTGCCCTCTAATCGTCCAGTTCATCCTCACTCGAGTCCGCCTCGTCATCACTCCCGCTCCTCTTGCGCTTCTTGACGGGCTGCTGCTGACTCTTTGGCTTCCTCAGCACGTCGCCCTTTTTCACAAAGACGTAGCTCCTCGCGGGCCGATCCTCGCCGCGCCACGCGCCCCCCTCGGCGCCGCCTGCCTTTTTGCTCCGAATCACGCCGACGGTGCGCGCGTGGCGGTAGCCCGGGTACGCGCGCGCGAGGAAGCGGAAGCTGGCGTCGGCCTGCAGGCCGACGTGGCGCGCCAGGTCCTTGACGTTCCACAGCGTGTACGGCTCGCCGTCAAAGAGCGTGACGACGATGCTGCCGCCGGGCGCGAGCAGCGGCACGGCGCGCGTGAAAAAGGCGACGAGCAGCTCCTGGTTGTAGCGCACCTGGCGGTTGACGTCGGTCGACTTGCCGCCGACGTGCGGAAAGTTGAAGAGGATGCGGTCAAAGGCGCGGGGCCGGCCGAGAGACGGGGCGAGCTTGGTGGCGTCGGTGCCGTAGAGCAGGCGGTTGGTCGGGGCAGGGCGCGGATGGCGGTTGCCGTGGCTGTCGTAGTCGGCGTCGCTGTCGCTTTCCGGCTCGTCGGCAGCGGTTGTTGCTTTCGGCGCCTCGTCACTGTCGTGGCCGTCATCGTCGCCGTCCTTGTCCTCTGCGTCCTCGGCCTTTTCCGGCGCTGGCTTCTTGTCCTTTTCGCCGTGGAAAATGGCAATGTTGGCGTCCGCGGACGGGTACTTGGCCACCAGCTCGGCGCGGTCGCGGTCCAGCACCGTCGCCGTGACGTGCCGGCAGCGGTGGTGGCGGACGAGCGACGCCGCGAAGCTCAGGTCGCCCTCGCCGACCAGCAGGATGCGGTCGTCGGCGGCGTCAAACGGAATCTTCGGGTTCTCCTGGTTGCGCCGCAGCTGCCGCTCCCGCTGCTCCTGCGTCTTCTTGCTCGCCTTGCGGCTCTGCGGCTGCTGGAAGCCGACGCCGCCGCTCGCGGGGCCCGCGGCCGACAGAGGCTTGTCCGAGTGCCGGTTGGGGATGAAGGCGCGCGCCGTCGGGACCTTGGGGCCGCCGCCTTTGCCGCCGGCCTTTTCGCGCTTCAGCTGAAGCTTGCGCCGTTTGCCTCCCATTTTTGTCTGTCGGATTGGTGGTGGTCGTGGTCGTGCGGATGGGTGAAGGAAAAAAATTAAGTGGTGATGGGTGGCAGATTTGCAAAGACTGGGGTGGTGTGGAGCTTGCTGGACTTGCGCTCTGGCAACTGACATTGGACAGCCAATGCCATCGTTCCAGATCCAAATTGAGATTTACCAAGTGGCGATGCGTAAATCGTTTCTTTCTTCGGCCCTTTTGTTGCTTGCGAGAGACTTGTGGTAATGTTAGTCAACGTGTCACGGCAAGGTGCACTAGCCTCGCCGCTTGGGAGTTACATGGACACGAGAGGCTGTAAGTCGTGGTACTGACAACTCACAAGCTGTATGGTAGGCCCAGAGCTGCCTCGCACCGACATGTCTCTTCCACCGGCATAGTACGCTGTTGGAGGTATGCGACAGAGTGTTGCACATTGACGTGATGCGTGATCAGTCAGCTGGTCTTTTATGTAGCTTGTTCTGAGGCGATAATATGCACTGCCCAATCTCGTCATCACAGTCGTACGAAACAACGCAAATACTCTAATTCGTACGGTACAACGTCGTTTGTCTAGGTTCAAGCTTATATCTGCATTTGCTAGCCGCCCCATCCTCCCTCGCGCCAACCAAGCATGCGCTGCTACAGCTTCTCCTCAGTCTGCAGTCCCCCCCATTTCTTGATGAGCCACTCTAGTAAAGACGTGAATCAGAAATTGTAAAGATGACTCTACTAAACCTTGAGAGTATAAACATCATCGCTTCAAGTAAAGTCAAGGTGATGAATAAACCCTCAAAACTAGCATAAAAGGCCGAGATGGATATACTCACTCGCCGAGAGACTGTAGAGATTGAAACTCGCTTTCCACACGACTCATAACTCGACCAATTACTTCCCACCACTTGGCCTGGGAGACCTCAGCCAGTCGAACAATTGCTGCTGTGCCTCTGTAGCTTCCCAGATTGGAAATATGAACCAGACGTGGAACAAGTCCTCACCGAGGATCGACGTCACGTCACAGCCATGATCTTTGGCTTTTTGCACAAAGAGCTGCGCGTCTGGCGACAGTAAGTCGTCCGTACCCAGGGGCACAAACATGGGCGGCAGGCCCTTGACGGTGCCGTGGATGGTGGTGATGAGCGGATCATCTGGCCTCAGGTCCCCCAGGAAAAGCGCTCGGCTAATCGCAACGCCGGCCAGCGAAAGCATCGGGTCTTTCTCGATGCCGACGACAAAGAGTTCCGGGTTCATCATGGTGGCGTCGACGCAGGGCGAAATGGGCACGAGACGATCGGCCACGGGCTGGCCGGCGTCCAGGGCCCGCTGGGTGAGACCGAGGGTAAACGTCCCGCCGGCCGAGTCGCCCATGCACCAAAACGGCGTGCCGCTGTCCTTGGCGGCGGCCATTTCGTCGTACAGCGGCTGCAGCATGTCGTACATGGCCACGAGCTTGTGCTCCGGCGCGAGCGGATACAGCGGGACGGTGACGCGGGCGCGGAGCTTGGTGGCCAGGATCACGATGAAGTCCCAGTGCAGCGGGCTGAGATCAAAGATGAAGGAGCCGCCGTGGATGTAGAGCACGCGGGCCTCGATGGGCCCGTCGTCGTTGGGAGTCGCATGGAAGACGCGGCAGCCGCCGGACTCGGCCTCTTCGATGGAGAGCTGCGCGCGGACCTTGGCGCTGGGCTGCCAGGTGTTTGCTTTGCGCTCTTTCTCAATGTGCGCGTGGAACGAGGCTGGCGTTCTCTGGAACGGCTTGTAGGTCCAGACCAGGAGATGCCTGAAGAGGATCGCCTTCCAGCTCGGCATGGCTGCAGTATGTTCTGCCACACGGGTGGCTTGTCTTTGGGGATTCCTATCTTCTTTGGGGTGTTGAACAGGAGAAGAGAGATGAGCGATTATGTATGGAGTGTGGATGAAGGAGAAAAACAGATACGGTGGAATGAGAATGGAAATGTTGTAGTTTTGCTTGAAAATTAGTTGGATGCGGGTTCCAGAATGCTAGATCCGCTCCGCCGACGTCGCTATTCCGGCTCCTTCTTATACACGGCGCGGGCCGCTGGCGTTGGCGAAACTTCAAGGCCGATCCCCTTTTTCTGGACAGACCAGATTCGGTCTCGCATTACTTAAACCCCCGGCGCGCCATGTGATTCCGGCCCCATGTCGGCCTTTGAAGGGCGTTGAGGCTCAGCATGCTGCGTTGGGACGAGGCTGAGAGTGGGCTATTCCATGCTTCTCAACAGTTGACAAGTCGCCGAGCGGCGGACTTTCGTCGAATCATCTCACTGTGGCTCAGCCTGACGAGATTCCTGCTGTGTTTTTTGGAATCAAACTTGCCAGATTTCATCTAAAGCGTGCTGGCGTAAATTTGTGGCATTGTCGACGTCGACGGAAAGCTGCCTACCAACCACATGCACAGGGAGAATAGCAGGCCAGTCACGATTGGAAATAGAAAGTTTTGAAAGGAGGTGCAGCAAGAAAAAAAAGCCAAGCTCTTCCGTTTTCATTGATGCCTGATCTGCTGTAGAAATTATCCTGATACACAATCTCTTCCAGAGTTGAATGGTACTCTTGACGCTGAGAGTCGTATTGAGAAAGTAGAGCCTATATTGAATAGCATGGTCAGTTGAGAGATTGTACATCTAAAATTAATCCATCATGAATGTTATTTGCAAAAAAACATGACACCCTACTTCTACCCTCTTTTCCTCCAGAGTTAGTATGCCAGTCTTGGCGTCGCTGGTCTTTAATTATTACCAAGGCCTGGACAAGCAGAGGCAGGGCAGTTCTCCTGCTTGACACACTGCTTCGTGTCCTTGTTTTGATTCGCATCGAGATTAGCGCAACGGTATCTCGTCAATAGAGCAGAAACAAAGGCCTTACCTCGTTCCGGAAATATCCCTCCGCACAAAAGCACCCGAGCACGTAGTTGGGCACGCAAGGGGGCGGGCAGCGCATATTGCGGCAGCTCTCGCTGCAGCGGAGGCCCCTGGCCCAGCGCTCATCGGTCTGCATGGCACAGTATCAGCATCCGTACAAACTGGTCAAAGTCTGACGCTTCATGTCACCATGTGGGATCAGCAGGATCTCTTACTGGACAAGTTGGCGGACCGGCCAGGACAGTCGGGACAGCCATGGCCGTCATAATCAAGCGCTGCAGCTGCATATTTGATGGCTGGGTGGTAAAAGTTGGCTTTACTGACGAGTGTGATTTTTTTGTGCGGTCATCAACAGTGAAAGGGAAAAAAAGGGCAACGACAGCTATTTATACTCGACAACGGCAGCGCGTTGCATTCCAGAGCCTGAGCTGTGTCACAAGGCTGCGTGACACTCGAGTCTGGCTCTGTTGAAGAATACGCGCCTGTTTGCTTCCCGAACGAGCGAAATGCATGGTTCATCTGCGCGACCACCTACAATGGAACAGTTGACCCATATTCAAGACTACGTGTTCCTGTTGAAGAGCTCGAGGTTTTCCCGGCTTTCAGCAGCAGGCTGGCGCCGCGCTTATATGCAGCAGCATCGGAGATTTTGAGTGACTGAGACAGTGCTTGATAGGGCTGGAGCGGATTTTTTTTTTGAAACACCGGAGACTTTCAACAACGAAAGACAGATGCTGAAAACTTCGAGGAAGAGACGTTCCTTTTTTGTGTCGCAAGATATGCCTACGAGTGATTGGGCCAACGCCGTCGTCGCATGGGCGGCTGTGCCCAGCGACACTGCTTGTCACTGCGCGCAACATGTTCGCATCCTAGCCAGCAGGTAAACAAATACAAAGACGGCACAAGCAGATCAAGGCTTTTATGGGATTTCAAGTTTACGCGACGCGTAACATTTCTATGAAACGTCGGGGGTCGTCGTGGTCACACAGCCTAAAGCAAGACTGAGCACAGCATCACAAAAGCAAACGAAGTGCCACGTTCAAGTCAGTCTCCAATCTCGAGTCGATTTCCATTCTACCGCCACCATAAAACAGCGGTGTGATGACTCCTGCAGAGAATGCCAGTGGCGGAAGACTCTCTGCCCCCCCTCCCGCCCCCCCGAGCTCGAAGAATCTACTACATGACTGTGCACTTGTCAAACGGATCCGTCCCGCCCCTCTCGGCAAAGTGCTTCTCCGGGTCGTCGAGGTCCAGGCCGTCCCAGTAGCAGTGCTGCAGGAAGCCGGCGCGCGGGCTCTCAAACTCGCGCGCGAGGATGCGCAGGCAGGCCTCGTTGGCGCCCTCGGCGGCGGCGTCCTCGAGCGCGAGGTAGGTGAAGCCGACGCGCTTGCGGTCGGCCCAGGGGGTGCCCTCGCGGTACGCGCGCAGGTAGAGCGGGTCGCGGGCGGCCGCGAGCGCGGCCTCGCACTGCGAGAAGAGCATCATGGCCTGGATCATGACCCAGACGTAGTTGAGGGCCGAGAGCGGCGCGGTGCCGCGCACGTCGCACCACACGTCGAGCTTGACCAGCTCCAGCAGCTCGAGCACCGTCGTCTCGATGCCGAGCGGGCGGCCGCCGCCCGCCCGCGCGAGGCTCGCCTGCGTGAAGCCGTCGGGGATGATGGAGTTGTGCGGGTGCTTCTGCTTGTCGACCGGCCGCTGGTGCTGCTGCTGGTGCTGCCGGCTGCGGAGCGCCTGCCGGCGCCGCGGCACCTCGAGCACCGACTCGACAAGCTGCTCCTCGGAAAAGTGTGCGCGCGCGCGGGTGACCAGCAGCGAGTCCTCCATGCGCCTCCGGCCCGTCACCGGGTCCGTGACGGGCCGGCTCTGGCTGAGGCGGTGCAGCGCCAGCGTCGACGGCACCGTCACCTCGGCGTCAGGGATGCGGTCCGGGTTCCAGCCCGCCGCGTTGAGCTGCAGCAGAAAGGACCCGCGCCGGAAGAAGAGGTTGTAGCGGAGCGTCCAAAAGTCCTCGTTGGCCTTTGTCTTGGGGTGCCCGACGCGCCGCTCCTGGATCCGCCCGCGCAGCGCCTGCGCAAACTTCTTGGTCGGGCGCTGGCCGCCGCTGTAGAGGGCTTCGGACCACAGCTCCTGCAGGCCGGAGAAGAGGCTGATGTTTTGCGTAATGTAGCCGCGCCGCACGAGCATGTTGTGCAGGTGGAGGATCAGCATGGGCTCGGGGAGCTTGTCAATGACAATGAGACAGCGGTGAAAGGCTTCCCGCAGGGCCTCCTCCAGCCCGACGCCGCAGAGATACGGGCAATAGTCCCACATGCCATCTACGTTGGAGCCAAATCGTGACGGCGGTATGATGTTGCCCGCTCTCAAGTACTCGGACCGCCCTAGAGCAATCTGAAAGTTGTTTTGAAGCGATTTCAGCAGCTCGTAGTTGGCTTCGTGGCGCGTCGGATCATTGTTCAGCATCCCGTCCTTGATCATCAAGTTTCTGAGGAGATCCACGGGCTGAAGGAAGCCTTGGCCGACGCGCTTCTGCTCGCGGTCGAGAAACTGCTTGATATCGCGCTGCGCATCAAAACCCTCTGGGGCATCTCTAAAGTTGTGGCCCAGCAGGCCAGTGGCGATCCAGCCGCGCGACATGGCCATTGAGTCGACAATGCACTGGAGCTGAAAGACGTGATGAGGCTGGATTCGAGAACGAAAGTCGCTTCCAGGTTTCTGGAAGCAGAGGCTCGTAACGAAGCCGGCAAACTCGCCGAGCCCATATACGCGTTTATAAATGTCCCACGGTCCGCTGGTGGACCAGTCGACTTCTTCCAGAGGGTAGCGATTGTTTTCTTCCTGGTTTCGCTGTATCACGACGGCCGAGAACACGTTGACGACGTCATAGAGCCAGTTTATGGTAAAGGAACGCCGCCATTTCACCCGCTGCTCTTCGGTGGCGGCCTCAATGTCAAAATTGGGATCCCAGCCATTGATTTCTTGAAGCATCGCCTTGGTGGGCTTGCCACTTCTTGTCTTTTGAAAGTCGCCGACAAAATCGACGAGGGCGTCAAAGGCGTGGACGAGAAACTGCTCTCTGATGTTGATGGATTGATGCTTCAGTGGCTGCGTCGAGGCAAAGTGCTGCTTTAGGTTGGCGCGGCTGAGGTCGCAGTTTTGTGGTATGGGGTGCACGACGACTGTGAATAATCCTTCTACATTGGCAATGTCGCCGCGCGTAACGTGATCGAGGACTTTTTCGTACGAGTCGTGGCCAGGAAAGTCGAGAAATATGGCGGCGGCTGTTCGCTGCACAAAATTGACGGCCATGTGCGACATGGCGCCGGCAATGGCCGCATTCATGCTGTGGTAGGCGACGTCGCGCCACTGGGCTTGCACATAGCAACGCAAAGTGGCAATTTCCTGAAAGAGAGCATAGACTGCGATGAGATAGTCGGTCATTTCGCCTGCCGAGTCGTGCGTGAAGCGGTACAGGTCCACCGGAATGTCGTCCATGGTGGTGGCCTTTGGCGGTTGCTGTACGCGCGCACCCTTCTTCTTCTTGGCGCCCTTTCCTTTACCTTTTTTGCCTTTGCCGGCTGGGCGTCTCTGCTGGCGTCGTCTGGGAGCCTGTCCCTGCTCCTGTTCCGCCTCGCTTCCACTCTCTGCGTCGTCGTCCGAGTCGTCCAATCCCAGCGCGGCAAACCTGTTGGAGAAGAGGGCGTCTTCCAAGTCTTCCTGCTCGTCGTAGATGTCATCAACATCTTCATCCACTTTCGCTTGGCGCTGTTGCGCCTCTTTTACCGCTCTCGCATCCCGCTCTTGGATGTATTCTGAGCCGCCCAGCACATCAAAGGCCTCCACCAGGGCGTCAATAAAGTGCCGGTGAGAGGCATTGCTTCGCTCAATGTCAGGATCTGTGGAGCTGAATTGCTGAAACGTCTCGTGAGATTCTGTGCGAGCTTGAATGACCGAGTCAAACAGGGCGAGAATGGATCGCGGCACGGGGTTGATGCGAGAAGCAATGAGCCTCGAGAGCGCCACAAGAGAGGCGACAGTCACCTCGCCGGTGGTATTGGGGTGCTTGGGGGCATCATCCGGCAGGGTTTTTGCAGTTCTGATAATGGTATTGGACACCCTGATGACCCAGAAAATCAGGCGACTCGTGTCCCTCTTGTAGCTGAGGTACGGGTTAAGTGGATTCATGGCGAGGGCGGTTGAGGAGTCTCAGATTCCGAAGGGGTAGCCAGATGTTGACTGCTGTTGTCCATCCGGTCAAGGGGGGAAAGAAGCGCAAGAACAACCAATATCTACGCAAACTGTGTATTTCTCAACCCTGTGCTGGGCTGGTCGAGCAAGAAGATGGCGAGGGCCGCAGCCTCGTTGTAGACCAGAGCGGGGAGATCGCGGGGCGGGGCAGGACAGGTCAGGTCAGGACAAGACAGGGCAGCGACAGCAACAGTCATGACAGGTTTCCGGAGGCTGCAGCTGATAGTCTTGCTCTCGACAAGCAATGGGCCAATGGCGTGCCTTTGCTGCTCCAGTGCTACTGTGATAATGTATTACAGCGACAAGGTTCACCACCTTGGCTGTCGTGATTCGTCTTGTGCAACGTGGGCTTGTCCATCCTGCCCGCGCTAGCCTCCACCAGACAAGGGAGAGCGGCGGAGATGTGCACTGCTTTTGGCCACCCAGCGCTACCTAGGAGCCGTTGAGCATGTTCCTTTGTTGACGAAGCGAGTGGTAACCTATTGTGCCATGTCTCATCAGTCAGTCAGCCAGCATCCACGTGCTGCCAGTGACGCCTGTCTTGTCTTGCGCGCTTCTGTCGGCATCCTCGACCGTGCCGCAATCGCACCGTCGCAGCTTCGATCAAGGGTGTCTGAGACATTGCTCGGGAGCAGTCTTCGGCTCCGAGAGCCGCTCTGCGCACAGTCGCACCACCCCCAGCTGAGCCCTAGCACGCCTCAGCTGAGGCCCGCGGGCCTCTGTCGAGTGCGCAGTTGCGGGCCGACGGGCTCAGAAATGGGCCGAACAGGGGTGTTGACCTGGTTCGTTTAACTTGTCCAGCAACTTGATCGACCGTCAAACGAACCTGTGTCCATGGGCGCTGGTCACTTGAGTAGGGATGCCAAGTTGGGCGATGCGGTAATCATGTGCCAGGATCACTGCACGGTCGTGGCAACCTGAACCCTTTGCGAGAGAGCCGAGTTTCGAAAAATGGCGTCTCGCTCCAACACGCCAGAGTATTGGGAAGCCTGTTCAGCTTTCTCCTTGCGCTGGCCATGGCTGGATGTGGCGGGCCTGGGTAAAGCCTCGCCCTAGACCGCCGTAGTTCCGAAATGCTTTCCTACCAGTTGGGCTTCTCACCAATCCCTACTTTCGACCAGCTCTGTAGACAGATGAACAAGGTCAAATATACTAGAAGGGCTCATGAGACGGCACAGTCTGTCAGGGTCTTACAAGCCGCGCGCAGATATGGCTCGAAAGCATGCTACCACCAGAGAGGCCCAAGGGAAGCCAGACGCACTCGCCCGGTGCGTATGGCCCAGCGTCAAAGCCCATCAAGGCAGGCGCACAGTTCAGTAACTACGTGTCGGAAGCGCTGCAGTACCAGGAGTCTAGAAATGCCCCCGAACGGAGCCACAAGTTTACTCAAAGCTGAGCCGACTTCTGCATGCTATTCTAGGCACCGGAGTCTTTACCATTTCGAGAAAAGACTCGGCAATTAGAACGTCACTCGATTAAAAAAAAAGG
The DNA here is from genome assembly GCA_030778065.1 of Akanthomyces uredinophilus. Lineage (NCBI taxonomy): Eukaryota > Fungi > Ascomycota > Sordariomycetes > Hypocreales > Cordycipitaceae > Akanthomyces > Akanthomyces uredinophilus. Next base: position 7,058 of record JAPFRW010000110.1, on the reverse strand, counting down.
GCAGATTCCGATTCTAGAGTCGGTGCGAGCAGCTTTGCGCACTTTGCAAGACGGCAAGGCGCTACAGCGGTGGCAGCCGCTCTCAGCGGTTTGCAGCCCACTACTCTCCCCATTTGGTTCGTGGAGCTACGGGATGGAATAGAGTGAATTCTGACATTGATCTCACGTACTGGCAAGGAGGAAGACGTTCCATTTTGCAAAGCAAAATTCGGATTGACAGAGGATCGATCAATGGGTTCCGCCGACAAGGCAGACGGCGGCACCCCCACGTTTGCTCCGCGTTGCCCAAAGAGGCACTTCCGCTCATCGTGCCCAATAGGATTATACGCCGCGGCCACGACCATGTACAAATGTTGCCATTCCGCATTGTGAAAAGTCCTTTTGGGTTAGCCATTAAAAAACAAAAAGGCATTGGTAAGATGGTATTGGTAATGCAACATTTCTAATAACAAAGTTTAGCAAAAAACCTGTTGGGGCGCGCCGATCATCTTCTTTCTGGTGTGCGGTCTGCCGGCTTCATGGACCGACACCCCGCCGCCCGAAACACGGTGCGGCTCTTGAAATTTACAGTCAGAAGGAGAAGATCTGGAAAGCGACAAGCCCCGCCGATATTCTCTAGATTTTCTGAGTGACGTTTGACAGTAGCTAGTGATTCTTTAGGCTAGGGCGGCAGCAACACCGCCCGCCGACATCGCCAACCGGCTCCCCATCCTTCTCCAGATTTTCTCCTCAGCCGACCGTCAGAATTTCAGGCTGCACACGCCAGGTTTTCCCAAGCCCCCATGCTTATAAATGCATATTAACATGTTTAATCCATTCATATCCCTTCACTATCCTGCCCATTCTCCTACTTAAAATTTCGACGCTCTCAAATTGTCTTCTTACACGGGCCATTACTCTTCTCTGCCAAAAAGCGTGCCTTGGGCAGGGACACGACGCAACCCATGTGAATTCTACATCCATCCGCAACGACAAGCCGTACCATTCAACATGAGCTCCGTCATGCTTCAGAGCCTCGTCACCGTGCACTCGGCGGAACCCGCCAGGCGTCTCTCCTCCGAGACGACGGCGCCGCTCACGGCTCCGTCGCCGGCGGCGCTGCACAAGACCCAGTCGGCGCCGCCACCGGCCAAGGGCACTGAGCTTCAATCCCTACCCGGTCGCGCCGACAACGACACTGGCCCTCATCAGGCTGGAGAGCTCGATGGCGACTTGGAAATGAGCCGTCCGGGCACGCCCGAGGCGCCGGCCGACGCGGCCGCCGTCGTGCCCACCATCTGGGAGCCGTACCGGAACCGCTACCGGCTCATGCTGACCTGCGCGACCGCTCTCGCCGAGGGCATGAGCGACAGCGCCGCCGGCGCCCTCATCCCGTACATGGAAACGTGCGTCTCTCTCTCTCTCTCCCCTCGAACCTGTTGCATTCCACTTCACCCCCCCCTTCTCCAGCAGAGCAGGACTAACACCACCGCCCGGCGCAAACAGATACTACCACATTGGCTACGCCCAGGTGTCGCTCATCTTTGTCGGCCAGGCGCTCGGCTTCATCGTCGCCGCTGTCTTCCTCGACTCGCTGCGGCGGTCCCTCGGCCACGCGCGCACGCTCGGCCTCGCGCAGGCGCTCATGACGCTCGCCTACGTGCCCATGATTGCCGGCGCGCCGTTTGCCGTCGTCGTGCTCGCCTTTTTCCTCGTCGGCTTCGGCATCGCCATCAACATCGCCATCGCAAACACCTTTTGCGGCAGCCTCGCCCGCGGCACCTTTGTCCTCGGCTGCATGCACGGCTGCTACGGCCTCGGCGGCGTCGCCGGCCCGCTCGTCGCCACCTCGGTCGTCGCCCGCGCCGGCGCGCCCTGGACGCGCTACTACATCCTCACGACGAGCATCTTTGCGCTCAGCATCGGCGCCGCCGTCTGGGCCTTTCGCGGGTACGACCGCGAGCTGAGCCGGCAGCACGGCGCCGCCGCGGCCGCCGTCGGCGGGGGCAGTCGCGCCGAGGCGCTCGGGAGCATGTTTGGCTCGCTGCGCACGCGCCTCGTGCTGCTGGGCTCGACTTTCATCTTTTGCTACCAGGGCGCCGAGGTGTCCATCTCCGGCTGGGTCATCTCCTTCCTGATTGACGCGCGCGACGGCACGCCCGGCTCCGTCGGCTACGTCAGCGCCGGCTTCTGGGGCGGCATCACGCTCGGCCGCTTCCTGCTGGTGGCGCCGGCGCAGCGCATCGGCGAGAAGCGCTTCGTGTACGGGCTCGTCGTCGGCGCGCTCGTCTTTGAGCTGCTCGTCTGGCTCGTGCCCAACGTCGTCGGCAACGCCGTCGCCGTGTCCATTGTCGGCGTCCTGCTCGGGCCCGTGTACCCGTGCGCCATGTCGGCCTTTTTGCGCGGCATGACGCCCAAGGAGACGCTCAGCGGCATGGGCACCATCAGCGCCTTTGGCAGCATGGGCGGCGCCGTCTGGCCGTTCATTGTCGGTCTGCTGGCGCAGGTCGTGGACACGTGGGTCCTACACCCGATTGTCATTGTCTTGTTTGTCGGCATGCTGCTGTGCTGGTACGGGATTCGTCATGAGAAGAGGCGAAGCGAGTGAGAGGCATCTCTAGTTACAAGTTGATTGGTGGCGTCGCACCCACACTACGATTGTTGCATAAATCCGTTCATGTCAGATGTACTGTTGACTTATTGGTATACATGTATATAGCTCCATCATGACTCTTCCAACATTTCTCATCACGTGTTCCTTGTTCAGCGAACCCCTTTGCCAAGTAACGCCCAAGCACCTATTCGCGAATGGCGTACGCAAGTAAGCGGCCAAGCCACCCGCGAACTCGCTTTGGATTTTCTCGAATGCAAGTCGACAAGACAGCCGCGCAGAGCGCAAAGGCAAGCCTCTCCCGCCACTGCTTTTCGACGGGATATTGCCTGGGGACGAGCGTGCCAAGCGCCCTGGGGGCTACAAACAGAGCCATGTCCTTGCGGCGGGCCTTTGTCTCGACAAAGATGCTCCAGCCGCAGAGGGCGCAAGCAGTTCCGACACCGACACCCGAGTCCAAGCGGCGGCACGCTGCGATATCCTGACCAGCAACGAGCGGTCCGATGCGGCTGCGGGCGAGGCATACGCCGTAGTAGCTTAGGGTGATGTAGGTGGCGAGGAAGGCAGAAGACCGAGAAGCGGACAGGAATGACCTCAGAATTGCTTTTTGAGACGGACGGCGTAAACAAAAGGCCAGGCCAAGTGGCAAGTATGTGAGCATTGCCGTCCGCCAAGACTTGATGAATCGCCGTATGGCTCGTTCCTCGCAGCTATGTCCGTCGCCAATGTGGAACATGACGCAAGGAAGCGGCCATGTCTTGGCCGGGTTGGCATGCTCCTCCGGCAGGCCATAGTCTCTACATACGGCAGCCAGTGTGCCGTCACAACCGTCGGGCTTTTCTCCATAGACCATGGAGCCATCGCGCAGTCGCCGCAGTGTATGGATGATGCGCTCGTCGCCCTGTGCGGCCGAGGTGATCCATTGATTGTACCGCGGAGGAAGACGTTTCGGGTGGTAGAACCAGGACCACATGATCAAGCTGCAAGAGACTGCAAAAAATGTAGGATCAGCCATGTGTGAGATGAACGATTCGGCCTGAACAGGGTGTGTTAGTTGATCATCATTTGGTCCGACATTCTTGTTGCATTTACTTGCCTTTGTCCACTTTCCGCGCGCCTTTCGGCTGGCTTGATGGCGAGCCCAGCCCTCACCAACAAGGACATCAGCAGCTCGAGTAATCGTCAAGAGAGTAATGTCAATCGTGCTGCCAGCCATTCTGGGCCCAACGAGGCTGTCGCCGTCGGGTGCTTGTTCTGCCGACTTGCCCTCCCAATAGTTTGGGAATCGCCCGGTCTGAAGCAGCCACAGACTGGCCCACGCAGAAATAAAAGACGAGAGCCATCGTGATAACCTGAGTTTCGTGGTGTGGGCAAGAGAACCAATTGATGAACTCAGCAGCCCGTAGAAGGGTTTCTATATGAATCAGAAGCCGCACGGGGCACATTGCAGACCAAAGAGCGTACCTGAAGGAAGGGGGGCCCTGCCGCTAAAACGGCACAAAAGGTGGCTAGGCCGCGTAGCTGGAGGCCGGATGTGAGGATGCGGACCAAAGCTTGCAGAAAGGACCTCTGTTGATGCCGGCGTTCCTCGTGCGAGCCATTCCTGGCTCTGCCCAGGCGCTTGACGTGCTTCAAGACCAAGCCTAGTACTTGTGGCACCACCGCGGCGCCGTAGCCTAAAAGGTACGATCGAACCACAGGCCGCAGCGCGGGCGGGGCTGACTTGAGAGAGATGGCCGCCATGTGTCAAGCATTGGTGCCTGTCGTACGGCAGTCTGAGCCAGTGAGAACAGAAGAAAGCAATTGGACCGAAAATTCGTGATGCTCGCCTTGGCTGGTTTTTCTTCTTCTTCTGCTTCTCTAGCCTAACAGCCAAGGTGACGATGATCAGGGGAAATTGGGAATGTCGCAAGAGGGGTCGGGTGATCAATCTGCTATTGACCCCAACCTTTGAGCGTTTTGACATCGCGCGCTAACTGCGACGGGGTAAAGATCGCCATCTTGCTAGTCTACAATTGGAACTAGCCATACAGATTCCATCATTTTGTTTTTGCTTTGTACCCGCCTCCGTTCCCGTTCCCTACCGGTAGTCATGTTCAGTCGGCTTTTGTCGATGGAGCAGATTGTATCATTGCCCGGACAGCTTTCATGTTTGGTCTTTGCTTTGCTTCGTTGCAGAGGGGCTTCTCCGGCCTGGTGAAAAGCATTGCTGCCTTGATGTGTCTCGGTGCATTCCGCCGTTTTCTTTTGATGAGCTTCGATGAAAAGCGGTGCAGCGTCAACAACGCGCCACTTGATCAAAACTCACCAACTTGTTATTCTTCATCATGGATAGCCGTGCGCGAAACTTGTGACATTTCATGCCAGCATCTCAGGAACCAATGGCGTCGGCATAGAATTCAGGATGTGTACACCATCGAGGCCGCTTCACCACCAGAGAGACTAGTTTGACACAGTCGGCTGGCTAACGCTGCGCTACCCTAACGTACTGCAGCATGCCGCATCGGGCCGCGGTCTTCTGGCGGAAGGAACATGACAGAGGCACCACGGTCTATTGCACGTGCGATGCATCGCAAGATTTGTGATTCCCTGCCATACTGGCCGCTGGAGAATGCCTGGTGCTGCACACCGACCGGCACAGCAGCATCATCCAAACCGGCGGGACCTTTCCTAAAATGCACATGGCCGCGGCGGCCGCAACCGCGGATATGCTCGCGCTCACCACGGCGCATATGGCATCTTCTCTTCGACATGTGAAATTGCAGCACTGAGCTAGGAAAGTACAGCTTGTTGGCCTGCCTCGGCGGAGCGGATATAGGCTGCCAGATCAGATCGGTGCTGCGCCATGATCGCGTCGCCCCGTGACGCGCGTGTATGCCGAAGTAGAGAACTAAACTCCCGATGCGACGAGCGGCAGGGTCCTGGATTGAGCGAGATGAGACACTTAATAGCCATCGTTGGACGGAAAGAACGGCGCAAATGTTTTCTAAAGTTGGGGTTTGAAGCAGAACCCAACACACCAGTGCTTTAGTGTCCTGCTTGAGGATCCTTGTCTGAAGACAGCATGTGCAGGCGGCGGGCCCTGCATGGCCAGACGACAACGGCGGCGACCAAATATCAATGACAATCAGATTCTGATCTATATATCAATCAAAGAGCAAGTGGAAAACGCTCTTGCTTTTCTTTTTCTTTTTTCTTCCGGGGGGGAGGGGTGCGGTTCCTTGGACGCACAATATCCCATCATAACCAGCCATTACTATTCGAGGTGAAGAAGAAACAGAAGACGATTTGAATGCGGTGTTTATTATTGTTTATATAATTAGCTCTATTAGAACTCTTCAAGATTATTTATTATTATTGTGTGTCATTATATGTCGTTTGCCAAATTTAGACGCAAATCTTGGCGGTAATGTTGAGCGGCTGCGGGCAGTGGTAGACCTTGGAGCCGCCGCTGCTGTAGCAGTTCTTGTCGTTGGCAGCGCAGTCAAAGGCAGGGCAGCCGTCGCCACCGCTCAGGGTGTTGTGCTTGTCAGCCCAGGGGTTGCCGTTGGCGTTGCTGAACTCGTCTGTTTTTGCAATTGTCAGCCATCAATTTCCCAAGACTCAGTGTGGCGCATGTAGGACTTACAGTAGGCCTGGTTGGGGTTGCTGGTGAATGAGTAGCCGTACTGGAGGACATCGTCAAAGTTGCGCGACTTGGAAATCTTGACAGTCTGTATAGAGATGCGTTAGCGACAGGAGATTTGGGTTTGGGGAATTGGTTCAGAAACGCACGGTGCCGTAGTAGCGGAAAGCCTCGGAAAAGTACTCGCCGGGCTTGACGGTGTAGAGCACGCCAGGAGCGTGGTCGTCGTAAGGGAAGGACTCGACGTAGACGGTCTCGGCGCAGTGGTTCTCGACGTAGGCGTACTGGGCCGAGGCAAGGCCGACGGCGGCGGCGATGGAGAAGATGGAAGCCTTCATGGTGAATGTGGGTTTTTTATGAGGAGGTGAAAAGGTGTATGATTGTTGTGGTGGTGCTGTCGACGGATGCTGGTGATGATTTTTCAACTGCACCGATGGGCAGGATTGTAGGACCTTTATACTTTTCTTTTTTGCCCAGGATACAATTCGGCTCATCGGGGATGCCATACCTGAGCCAAGCCAAGTTGCAACATACTCTGTAGGGCTGCCAAGCATCTGCAACGTCAGGCATTACACTTTTTCGACAGCCTTTTGCTGCCGTAGGATCGTGCATGTAAGTGCCCGCGGCAGCCCTTCCCTGCTAGCCCACCAGGATACGAGCAAAAGAGGAGCTTTGCGCTGACCTGATGCCCTGCACTGCGGTTCGTATTTCTGCGTCAATAGCTCCAAAGAGTATAGCCCGACCAATAGTAAAAAGAAAAGACTGCAAGCCTCACCGATCTCACCCGCTTATTGCCTGGCCCGCATGACATCATGTCCAGCCTTCCGGGGCTCACGGCAATGA